>CM077165.1:122090994-122156485 GCA_039583875.1 Platanthera guangdongensis | reverse complement strand
GGAGAACCCACAACAACCAAAGCAAAGGAATCCATCATTAGAAGATGTACTCACCAAGTTCATGCAAACAACTGATGTAGCTTTCCGGAATCAAGAGGGCTCTATTTGGAATTTGGAGAATCAGATAGGTCAGTTCGCAAGGATGGTATCTGAAAGGCAACAAGGAACACTTACGGGTAATACTAAAACGAATCCTTAGGATCATGCAGAAGCAATCCAATTGCGGAGTGGAAAGGAATTACAAGACCAAAGGCTTACAAAGGAAGCACCCCAAGAGGAGTCTAGTGGTGAAGGACAGAACGAGATGAATTCAAAATCAAAGGAGTATCAACCAGCAATACCAAATCCAGCGAAGCTGAATAAGGAGTGCATGGAAGCTGAAAGAGATATCAGATATGCTCTGATACCAATGAGGGATAGATCCTCTTAACTCTAGAGGGGGGTGAATAGAGTATTTTAAAACTTTAATTATTTTTTATAGCAGATTAAAATAAGTTATAGGTATAAGTATAAAGAGAGAAGAAAACAAAAACTATCACAACACAAAGAAAATAAACAATAGAGCATTCCAGACGACACAAGAAATTTATAGTGGTTCCCCTAAACTTGGGTACATCCACTCTTCTATCATACTGGTAGGAATTCACTACAGGTTTTTCATCAGGTGCCCTGCCACCATAGGTTTTTGCTCAGGTGCCCTATCACAACAAGATCTATTTTTTCAAGGGAGATCTAACAACCCTTTTGAGCTTTTGATCAGGTGACCAAAATCTAAAGGGGTTAACTTTTGAAGGGAGTTATAACCCTGTACACAGTGAAAAAAGGAAAATTGATGGTGTTCTTCTCTGTCAACAGTCTAAGAGAAGACTAGTGGATTTGATCTTGTCAATGCTCCCCCTGAGATGAAAAATAGTTCAGGAAGATGACAGCTTTGTAGAGGGTGTAGGCCTTCAATCTTTAGAAGATCTTCAGAAGCTTTTTGGACTGATATTGAATAATTGTCCCTTGAAAAGCTCTGAAGCTGATGATGAAGAGCTTTATGAGATTCTCTGTATATGTCTGTGTGTCTTAGTGAATTCTTTATGTCAAATTCCTGTATGATCTTCTAAAAACATTCCTTTTATGTTCCTTCCATAAAATAGCATTTGAATTTGAATTCTATCCTTGAATTAATGATGGAATATGGGACTTGAATGACTGGAATTGTCTTAAATGCTTTTCCTCAACTGTCTCAGTAAATAAGTCAAGTAATTACTCTGTGAAATCCATAATTAATGCTTCCAGGAAATGGCTATATTCATGAGAATATAAGCATTAATTACCAGAGAATTACTGGCTTAGAAAAATCCAAACTGAAAACAAACTGAGAGAAAATGACAAACAGGTAGAAATCGTCGAACTCAGAACAAATTTCGTCAACCAAAACTCCAAGTTCGTCGAGCTGAGAAATCATCGTCGAGCTGAGAAATTGTCTTTGTCGAGCTAAGCTTCAAGTTTGTCGAGCTGAGAAGGAATTTCGTCGACCAGAGAACCTGAGAGAAGAGGGAAGATCATCGACCTGAGCTCTAAGTTCGTCGAGCTCAACTCAGAGTAGGGACTCTGAGTTCGTTGATCTGCGATCGACGATCGTCGAGCAGAGTTCAAAGAACTTCGAACTGATTCTATGAATTCTTAAAGACTTCCATTCTTCTAAGTCCGGATCTCTGATATCTTCTGATGGTTGGGCCAATGTTTGTCTAACCTAGTCAAACTGACCTAGACCTAGAACTGGCAAAATGACCCTATGCTATACATGGAGGGTCAATAACCTAATAGTGAACCTAGCCCAAATCCAAACTAGGGATCCAACAATCTCCCCCTATTTGGTTGAGGTCACTATGAACAACAGAAAAGATAAAAATCACAAAGCAAAAAAAAAGATATCTGACAGAATTTAAAATTGTTTTAGCAGATATTAACATCAGTGCCTTATGAATAACAAATAACAGATAATAGTTCAAATCAAAAATATATCAAGAAAAATTGTTCAGGCTTTCTTAGAGTCTTTCTTTTGTTGATCTGAGGCAGGTCTGGTGAAGATAATTTCCCTTTTGGGATCTGCAGCTTCCAGTTTTGTCATTTTCATGTAACTTGATCCAAGGATTGTCATAGATGCAGCTCTTGGTATAATTGCTTCTACATGTAATTACATATAAGCATCAACATTAAAAATATTATGTACCTGGTAATTGTCTAGCTCCTTCTTTCTGTAAGAGTACATGGTAGTATACTGAGATATGTCCTGTCCTTCTTCCTTTGCTTTTCTGATCTAGGAAAAAGCTATTATTTCTTGAAATCTGGTGATTCTGTAGTTGGGGTCCATTTCTGGATCACAAACAGTTGAAAGAGGCCTTTCAGGAGATGCTTTATCTGGTTGATCATCTTTAGGAGTCTTTTGTTATCTGTTGTGCCTTTGGTGTTGTTGTTGCCTGCTGTTGCTGGAACTATATTGCTGTCTACTGTAAGAAGGTTAGGATTTATAAGAAGATGTAGATTTCTGAACTTGACCAACACTTCTAGAAGATCCTGCTGCAGGAGGAGGAGGTGGAGGACCTCTCCGGAATTTAGGAGGTGGAGAGTATCTCCTACTCTTCTTCCTGTCTTTCTGTTCATTCTTGGAATATCTCATCCAGTTTGGGGTGTCTGGAGTGAGAGTTATATTATGCAGGATGTAGTATAGAACATCAGCAGATGGATTGGGCTTAGGAACAACCTTTGGAGGAGCAGTTTTAGCAGGAGCCTTTCTTTTCTTTGAACTTGTATTATCAGAGTCATCTGACTCATTATCAATATCATCATCAGAAGAATGTTCTGGATTGTCATAAAGAGCATCCAGCTGCTTTAGCAAATTAGCTGAGATTCCAGGAATCTGTGGCTGTGCTTGGCATGTTGGCTCTGCAACACTATCTGTAGCAATCTGAATATTTTCTGCCTCTTCTTCCATGTCAGCAAACAAAATGTCATCCAGATCTAGCATAGAAGATTCACACCAGCCAAAAGTTGGTGGAGAGAAGGCATTGTGCTCATGAGCTGGCTCACTAATAGAAAAACTTTCTGTAATCTCAGAAACTGCAAAACTTTTGTTTTTGTCTACACACTCTCTATATGCTTGGTCCTACTGTGATGAACTAGATTTTGTGCTATGACTATAGCACTTGTGTTATCACAAAATAGAGTTGAATTATTTAAGTTGAGACCATAGTCCAGTAATTGGTTATGAATCCACAACATCTGTGAGCAGCAACTGCCAGCTGTAATGTATTCTGCTTCAGTAGTTGAAGTGGGCACAAATGATTGTTTCTTACAGAACCAAGACACTAATCTCATACCTAGGAACTGGCAAGTTCCTGAAGTACTTTTTCTGTCTACCATGCATCCTGCAAAGTCATCATCTAAATATCCAGTTAAATTAAATTTTGACTCAGTAGGATACCATAGGCCTAGACTAGGAAAACTCTTTATATATCTTAAAATTTTTTTTAAAGAAAATTAGGTGAGATTCTTTAGGGTTCACCTGAAACCTAGCACAAAGGCATGTGACAAACATAATATCAGGTCTGCTTGCTGTAAGATATAGTAGGGACCCAACAATGCCCCTATATAGTTTCTGAACCACAGGTTTCCCATGTGCATCAGAGTCTATTACTGCATTTATAGCCATGAGTGTTTTCTTTGCTGAGGCATCAGCCTTCCCAAACTTCTTTATAAGCTCTTTAGCATATTTAGCTTGGGAGATGAAGATGCCATCGGGGAGCTGCTTCACTTGGAGACCAAGGAAGTAGGAGAGCTCACCCATGCTACTCATTTCAAATATAGAATGCATGAGGTCAGAGAACCTCTTGCATAATTTGGAATCAGTAGACCCAAATATGATGTCATCCACATATATTTGTACTAACAAGGTTTGATCCTTATGATGTCTAGTGAATAGTGTCTTATCTACTATGCCTCTAATGAATTTATGCTCTATCAAAAAGCTAGCTAGGGTCTCACACCAAGCTCTTGGATCTTGCTATAGACCATAAAGAGCTTTATGTAATTTAAATACATGATAAGGATGAGTTGGAGAAACAAAACCTAGAGGTTGTTCAACATAAATCTCTTATTTCAGTACTCCATTCGAAAATGCACTCTTCACATCCATCTGATACACCTTTAATTTCTTGAAGGCAGCATAGGCCAGAAAGATTCTGATGGCCTCTAACCTTACAACTGGTGCAAAGGTTTGATCATAATCTATCTCTTCTTCTTGTCTGTATCCTTAAGCAACAAGCCTAGCCTTATTCCTCACAATTGTACCTTGGGCATCCAGTTTATTTCTATATACCCATTTGGTTCCAATGACTGAGTAGTCTTGGGGTCTTGGAACCAAATCTGAAACTCCACATCTCTCAAATTGATTTAGTTCCTATTGCATAGCAATGATCCAGTGGGGATCCTGCTCAGCATCATGTATAGATTGAGGTTCAACCTGAGAGAGAAAACAAACATGCTTCAAGTCTTGGTTGAGTTGATGCCTTATCTATACACCAACTGATATGTCTCCAATCACTTGAGATCTAGGGTGATCCCTTAGTGTGACAAGATCATTTGGTGGAGTTGGTTCAACAACAACATTTTGAATTAATTCCTCTTGTGGGATTATATTTGCTATTGGATGAGGTTCAACTTCAGTTCCTTCTTTTTCACTTTCTTCTTCATCTTGTGGAGAAGGATGTGTTGGAGCCTCTTGGGTGAGGCTTAGTCCATCCAAGTTCTCACATAAGTGAGGTACCTGCAAAGGATTACTGGTAGAAACTTCTTTCTCCTTGCAAGACATGTTAGCCTCATCAAATGTTACATGTATAGACTCTTCTATTTTTAAAGATGATTTATTGAATACCCTATAAGCTTTGCTTACTTGGGAATATCCTAGAAAAATTCCCTCTTCAGCCTTAGCTTCAAACTTTCTAATGTATTTCTTATTGTTGTTATGTACATAACATATACATCCAAATACTTTAAAATAGTTGATTTTAGGTTTCTTCCCTTTAAGTAATTCATAGGGAGTCCTATTCTTCAGTTTATGTATCATGCTCCTGTTCAGGACATAGTTTGCTGTGCTTACAACCTCTGCCCAAAAGGTTAGTGGCATGTAAGCATCTGCAAGTAATGTACCTGCAGCTTCAATTAGGGCCCTATTTTTCCTTTTAGCTATCCCATTTTGTTGGGGAGTTCTAGGAGCTAAGAAACAGTGCCTGTTACCTTCCTTCTCACAGAACTCATGCATAAGAAGAGGCTCAAACTCTGTACCATTATCAATTCTGAGCAATGTAACATGAGTAGAGTACTCAATCTGTATGGTCCTGAGAAAATCTGTAAGAACTTTAAAGGATTCTGACTTGGATCTCAGAAAGGACACCCAAGTGAACCTTGAGAAGTCATCTATAATAACTAAAGTGTAAGATTTCCCTCCTAGGCTTTGCACAGTAATGGGTCCAAAGAGATCCATGTGTAGCAAATACAAAATCCTTGACAAATCACTTTTATTAACTGATTTAAAGCTAGTTTTAGTTCGCTTACCTAGTTGACAAGCCCTGCAAAGACCTTCCTTCTTGTAGGGACCAGAAGGTAAGCCTCTTACAAGAATGTCTTTAGATAACCTAGCAATGTTTTTCATGTTAACTTGACCTAGCCTTTTATGCCAAAGTTCATTTTGATTGCAAGCAATATTAAGCAAACAAATGTCTGAATTTGCAGAATAGAAATCAACTAAATATATATTTCCTTGTCTATTTCCAATTAAAACTTTTTGGTTTTAGTTATTAGAAATAATGCAAGAAGTTGAGTTGAAATGTACCTGATAACCTTCATCACATAACTGGCTTATAGAGATGGGGTTATGCTTGAGTTCTTTGACATAAGTCACTTTATTGAGGTGACTGCTCCAATTTTCACTTCTCCATAACCTTCTGACTGGCCACATTTTGCGTCACAAAAGATTACCTTTGGCCCCAGCTTGGACTTATAGTTGATTAGGTTGTCCTTGATGACAGTCATGTGTTTGGAGCATCCACTATCCAGGTACCAGGTCTGATTGATCACTGGACAACCCTTTTCCTGCAGTAAAAATAGTTAGTTGTTCTTGACCCAGGTTACCTTGTGTCCTTTATATTGCTGGTAAGAAAAACTAGATATTACAGAAAACTTTAGTTGAGATTTGTATCCTTGTGGGTTATATCTTCTAGGTGGAATTGTCTAGTCAGCCAATGGATTAAATGGTTTCTTAGATTGATTAGAGTTGCTGTTGTAGTTATAATTTTTGTTAAGTGTTTCTGGGTTCGACGAAATATTGTGAGTTCGTCGACCAGAGTTCGACGAATTGGGATAAGATCATCGATCTCTGCCCAGAGAATGAACATAGTCATTTTTTGTGCCCCACGTTCATCAATCTCTGCTCGACGAACCATACAGAGTTCGTCGGTCGCAGTTAGACGAATAATTATAGTTAAAGTTTGCGTTCAGAGTTCGTCGAGTAGAGTTCGACAAACTGTTCATGTTTCGTCGATCTGAGTTCGACGAAATCTACTGAACTTTGTTTTTACCTAAGGTTTTCTGATTTTTTATTATTTTGACCTTTTAACTTGGGAATATCTTCTATGGTTTGTTTATAGTTTATTATTTCTTTTCCCTTAGATGAAACAAATTTGATGGGATTTGATAAAATATTCTTGTTAAGAATGGTGGGTAAACTTGATGAAGCACTCAAGCCCAGCTTGCCATTTAGACTGGCATTTACAGTGCTTGTAATGTCCATCAGCTTGAGGCTTCTCCCAATGAGAGTTTCCTCAAGTTGTTTATCCTCACATAATTCAGTTTTTAAAGAGTTAATCTATTCATTTGCTAGATTTAATTCTTCCTTTAACTTAGTTTTTTCAGATGTCAGTATCTCTTGACTAGCTAGTTTCTCCCTAAGTGCTTTGATTTCCTTTTCAGAGTTTATTAGGTCAATGTGCATGGTTTTAAATTCAGTTCTAAAAGAATCATAACTATAATCAAAGGAAGAAAGTACCTGGTCAGCCTCAGATTTTTAAGCTTCTTTATTGTCTGATTCTTCTTCATCTGAATGAGTTCTAGAAGCATAAATTGCCATGAGGCAGACTTCTTTGGCCCTTGCCTCTTCTTCTTCTTCACTGGAGCTGGAAGATGTTGATTCATCTTCAGTTTCACTCCAGGATTCAGCTACAAATCCTTTCTCCTTCTTCTTGTATCTGCTGGTGGAAGGTCTTGAGCTGTGTTGTCTTCTGGTATTCTTCTCTCTTATCTTATCCTTCTTTTGATTTTCTGGACAATTTGAGATGAAGTGTCCAGGTTTCCTGCATCAAAGCAAACCACTTCTTTAGTGGGAGTTTTATCATACCTTGGTTTGTCATCCTGTCTGGATGACTTTCTTCTGAAGTCTTTCTTTGCCAGCTTGTAAAATCTTCTGGTAAGTAGACCCATCAGCTCTTTATTTATTGTTGGTGCTTCTATCTCCTCAGTAGCCTTGAATGCAATGATGTGCTCCTTCCTTGCTGGTGGAAGTGTTCTTTGCTCCGCTGCTTCTCTGGATTTTATAAGCTGTTCATAGGACTTCAGCTTTCCTAAAAGAGATTCAGTGGAAATCTCATTCAGGCTCCTAGCCTCCTTGATGGGCCAGATCCTTGAATCCCATGAGCTTGGGAAGCACATAATGATTTTATCATTCACCTCTGTGAGAGTGATGTCCTTGTCCAAGGTTTTCAGCTCATTGATGATTGAGCTCAACCTATTGTATATCTCTACAACTGATTCAGCTTCTTATTTCTTGAAGTTCTCATATTGTGATATGAGATTGGACCTTCTATCTTTTCTTTCATCAGCAGACCCAACCACCATTTAATTGAGGGAATCCCAGATGGCTTTGGCTGATGTGCATTCAGCCACTTTTTGGAAAATGTCATCTGACATTGTTTGGGCCAGAATATTCATTGCCTTGGCATAAAGAATTTTTGCCTTCTTCTGGGCCTCAGTACACTTAGGTGGTGGAACTGCATTGTTGTTGGAGGTTGCTGTAGAGGTAGATGCTTCAGGAGGACCTATCACAATGGAATTGAAGATATCCTCATCAATAGAGTTCATATATAGCTTGATTCTTGCCTTCCAGATGGTAAACCTAGTTAGGTTGCAAATTGGAGGTCTGGTGCTTGCATAGTCTTTGTTCTGTGTCATACTGTGTGTGAATATCTAATAGAAATGAAAAGACAGATCTAACTCAGGATCTTTGGTTCAAGGGTTAGCTTGTACATCTAAGGGAATCCCGCTCTGATACCAATTGAAAGTGAGGGGTTAGATCCGAAATACTCTAGAGGGGGTGAATAGAGTATTTAGTTATAAAAATTTCAACTACTTTAATCTAGTCCTAGTGTTGTAGGAATAAAATTATAGCACAAACACATCAATCCTAACTAGCACAGCCACAACAAGAAACAAAAGAAAAGAGCAAACAATACAAGAAATTTATAGTGGTTCCCAACCTGGGTACATCCACTCTCCTACCTGTAAGACCCCATTTTTTTGCAACAAGCACTGGGGTCTTATGACCAGAACCGCCGCTTTGCGGTGATACCTTCACACCCGGGAAGGTCATCACTACAAAACGCCGATCCTGCTGGCCAAATCGATCACTCTCGACAGAATGTATAATGAATGAAAATGTAAGCATCCAAGTCCACAACAGTATAAAGGAGGAAATCACATGACAAATAAATAGTCCACACCAGAAAGTGAATACGGTCTTAAGCCCGGTACATGATAACCTCACTACAATCCACTCATAAAAGTAAAACTACTAATACTCGGCTCCACTCACGGATCCGGATGCCTGTCCACCCGAGCTATACTGGCCCATCTCTATCTGCACCGTACCCTGCTGGTGTTGCGTCTCCTGCGGCTGTTCCCTGTCTCCCATCCGGAGCACCTAAAATATGGTGGTCAAACGACCGTCAGTCAAACTAGACTCAGTCAACAATCCCCCACCCCTCTACCCGTGACTCCTAGGCACCGGGCAGAAAGGAGTGAAAAGGAGGACCAAAAGCAGGGCGTAATCAAGTAGGTGACATCTACCCTAAGGAATAAAATAATAGGGTATGACAGGGATATCACAATAACCATGAGTAAACAAGTATGTAACAAAAGTAAACAGTAAGGAGTAGCAAGTAAGTAAAAGCAGGAAGAAGAGTAAGTAAGAGCAACGCGAAATATAACCGTTGATTTATAGGGATTACCCCTATAGACCAAGGGGTCGTTTTGCGGGGCCTATCGTATAAAACATTCCATACCATTTTATACGATAGGTGTCAGGTGTTAAATGCAATGATTATGCTATGACATACAAGTATGTTATGGTATGCACATGCAAGTGCAACTCACACACTCGACTCTATGCGCACAGACCTTTAGTTCCCATTTTTGGAGTTAGCTAAACTCTCAGGAGCCTCTCGTCGTGGCTAACAGAGACAGTGGGTTGGGCCTCTCCACTCCTAGACTGGTAATCACACTACCCCGTCTAGCCCCTCACGTACGTTTCCGTACTATTCCTAGCAAACCAGCTAGTCTCCCCGAGTCAACGTACCGACGACGGTGTGATTGATCGTCCAATACCGAGGACCCACCACTGTTATGCACATGCAACCATGATAGTTTGTATATAATTATAGTACCGAGCCTCCAGCTCTTTAGACTACCAAGCCTACTAGTTCACCATATTCCCGAGCCCACGGCTCCCTGGACTAATCAAGTCTCCCTTTTTTCCAAGTCCCCGAGCATCCAGCTCCTCGGACTTCCAAATTAATACCGAGTCCATTTAACTCTACCATTAAGCCCTTAGGCCACGGGCCTACGTTATCCTTTCACTACCAATTCATCTCCCGGCGTGTACAAGTGTGAGTGTAAGGTGAAACTATTATTAGGGTTACTCTTGCACAAATTATTCATAAGGTTTATTTACCCAGACTAGCAACCTACTAAGGATTCAACTCTTCAAATTCATTGCCCACTCTAGTTCAGTTTCCGCAGTTACTATATGCAGACCACTCTATGCTATGTGAGATGTATAAAGGAGGTACTCTGATTTGTCTTCCAAATCTCCTATAAAATTTACCGGAGGTATATAATAACAAGTTTAGTCTAAAATCAGAGAATTATAATTTTTTCTAATTAATTTGATATTTATTGAATTTTCACAAATGTTTGGCCATGGGCAATTTTGAACATGAACTATATGATCTACTCAAGTAATGGCCACCCAAAAATTTTGATCACTAAATAACAGCGATATATTACTAGATACTAATTTCCATAATTTTTTAGAGAATATGTGACCTCTAATTAATTTATTAAAAATAATTCCCTTAATCGTATTTAAAGAAGGAAGTACCAAAATTACTCATCCAAAAATTATGTAAACATTACATAATCTTAATGTGGTTCAGAAAAGATCATTGTACAAAAATCAGAATTTTAGAGGCTTGATAGACACCAAAATAAATTAAATTAATTTTTCATGGGAAACAATACTTAATGAAGCAACCCTTAGAAATATTCTTCCACAAATCCCATAAATATTCACAGAGCTTTAAAACATAATAAGGAGTCCCCTGGCTAAAGTACATCAATTTCCAGCAAGTAGTTCCTTCATATTAAATTTCTAAGCAAATATTACAAATTAGTAAATTGTTAATGAAGTATCCAAAATATTAATCCTAAATTCATAACAAAAATCTCCAGAGCTTGTACTAACTTTAAAAACTACTCTACCCAAATTTCAAGTGATTTTAAAGTGATTTGATAGCCTAATACTTCAAATTAGGTTTGGTGCCCTAAACTAGGGTTAGGGTTTTGAGGGGGTTTAAGACTTCCAAATTCCTTAAAATTTTAAACAGAGGACTATAATAACCCTATGATCCTCTCCACCAATTTTCAAGCCATTCCAAGGTCATTTGACCCCATGACCTTCAAACCATAAAAATCCCCATTAAGGGACCTACCCTAGGGTTCTAGGGCTACCCTACTCTTAATCACTCCAAATTCCATTGGAAGGTGTGTCATACCATAGAGAGTCAGTGGCCAAAATATCAGCCTCTGTTGAGGTGATTTGACCACTCAAAACCCAAAGAGAGTGTTTTGACATAATTAACCCTATAAAGGGCAAACTAGGGTTTGATAAAACTTAATCAAAACATCTCCAAAGGAAATGGAATTTTTACCAGAGCCCTAACATGCTCTCTAAGACCATCCACCCAAATTTGGGGGGGATTTTGAGGTGTTTATGACACCTAATTAATTTATACTTGGTTTATTAAATTTTTCTAAAAACTATAGGAAAAGTTTTCCAAAAATTCTGATTTTTGGATATGTCCTAGGTACTGTTAAGAATAGCCCCTCCTCCAAATTTTAGATTATTTGGATGTATGGTTTGGAGTGGGCACTTAAATTAAGCTCTGGACAGCCCTATGGATAGACCTTACCAAAATGAGTGATGTGGTCTAACCAGGATTCCAAATTGAGTGACATCAATTTTACATTACACAAGACATCAAGGGCTACATTTTCTATGTTGAACACTTTTGCAGTAAACGCCTCGAAGTATTTTTAATAATTAAAACCATATACTGTTAATAATTTCTAGGAAATCAATTAATGTTATTAAAATACTTGATCAAAACGGACAGCATCCGCTCATCCTCAACCTCCAGCCAAGGGCCAAGATTGGCCCGACCTGGATCCTCTTCCAGTCGACTTTATGGCCACCCCGACCACCTCCCTAGCCGGCCACCACCACCACCACCTCTGTTGAGGTGGTGGCTAAAGTTTGGCGGCAACCATGCCGCCGGAGGCGGCGGTTTCTGGCGAACTCTCACCACCATTTTTTATGGAATTTCAAGGAAATTTTCTCTCCGATCCGGCTCGTTTGAGCCCGACTTCTCAACCTAAACAAGTATAGATCTAGCACGCATAGAGAGGAGAAGGATTGGACCTCATTTGGAGCGTTTCCTTGCACCAGTCACCGGCCGCCATTGCTCCTCCTCAAAGCTTTCGGTGCCATGGCTTTTCCTCCTCTGAGAGCTCTAAGTGTTCGGGAAAATGGTAAATTCTACTCCTTAAAGGTCTCTAAAGATGATGGAGGGGTCGGTTGGGTGGTGTGGGGGATTTAATTCTCTTGGCCATGGTTGACCTCTTCACCTCCCCTCCCACGGCCGACACTATGCATCCCCCCTTTATTAAATGACTCTGGAAACTGCTGGAATCCCCTTTAATTCATCAGGGAAGATGAATGGGAGCATAATGGAGGGATACCGAGGGGTGTATCACCTTAATGTCCATGAATGGACACTTCCTCTCTCCTCCAAATTGGGTGGAAAATGGAGCTTTCTCTCTCCTACTCACGACGATTCTGCCCAGAATCGCCGTATCACTCCTGGTGACACGGCTGTGACACGGGCGTGTATCATCTGACACGGGCGTGTAGGGTGGGCGTGTTCCCTTCTGTTCGACGATCGTCGATCTGAGCTCGACAATCGTCGGGCTGATGACACGCCTGACGATACGGGCGTGTCGTAGGCGTGTTCCCCCTGTTCTATGAACTGAACTCGACGATCGTCGAGCTGAGATCGATGAAATGAGCTCGACGATCATCGGGCTGACGACACGCCTGGAGACACGGGCGTGTCGGGGGTGTGTTCCCCCCTGTTCTACGAAGTGAACTCGACGATCGTCGATTTGAGCTCGATGAAATGAGCTCGACGATCGTTGGTCTGATGACACGCCTGGCGACACGGGCGTGTCGGGGGCGTGTTCCCCCTGTTCTACGAAAAGAACTCGACGATCGTCGAGCTGGTCTCGATGAAATGAGCTCGACGATCGTCGGGCTGACGACACGCCTGACGACACGGGCGTGTCTGGGATAACACGGGCGTGTCAGACCCGGAAGAGTTGTTTTCAGGGAATTTGTGTGGCTGTTTATTTCTTCCTATAGGATCTAACGGTTCAGATCTCCCCTTGCTGATATAAGGCTGAGCTATAGGCAGACCAAGGTGATTTTCACCTTGTCCTTCTTCACTTGGTCCCTTGGGCTTCCTAGGGTTTTGACATGACCAAAGCCACTCTTGGGGGTCTAGTCGGAAATGGGATGTTACACTAACACCCTGGTAGGAATCCACTCAGATTTTTGATCAGGTGCCTGACACCAATGAGCTTTTGATCAGGTGCTCAAAAACCAAACCTCAAGTCTTTTTATCAGGTGACTTGCAACATGGAATAACTTTTGAAGGGAGTTAAGAACCCTTTTACAGTGGGGGTGAGAGATTGATTTTGTCATCTCTTTCTCAATGTACAACTGAGAAGACTTATGTGGATTTGATGTTAGTAACAGGCTCCCACTGAGATGTTGAATCGTTCAGGGAGATGGAGCTTTGCTTCAGGGTGATCAGCCTTCAGTCTTTCAGCTTTGACCAGACAAAGTATAGGAACTTCTTGACAGATAGAGGGTTTGTTGTCCTTTGAAGTGTCCTAGAGTATAGAAGAAAGAAGACTCTTGATTTTGATTTGATGTTCTTCTTCTTCAGATTGTTGATATTCTTCTGGTCTACATCTTGTATTTCTGTATCAGCCTTCTATATCTTTTTTATCTTAGACTGTTGTCGAGAGAGAGAGAGAGAGCAGCAGTAGATTCTTGATTCTTGATTAACAAAAACTGACTATCTGTTTCTTACTTGCATGCTGAGAAGAAGAAGATGGAAAATTCCTTTTTGTATGTTTCATATTATCTTCCTTTTGAAATTTGAAATTATTCTGCATTCAATGCTGACAGCCTGGAGAATGTTTTGCATTGATTGAGTTTCCCCAACTGTCCCATGGAAAAATAGTAAGCAATAATCCTGATGAAAACCATAATTAATGCTCCGTTTAACGGTAATATTCAGATAATATTTTAGCATTAATTACTTAGAAATTATTACAGTAGGAAAGGGACAGAAGGATGGAAATAACTAAGTCTAGATTCGTCGAATAGAAAACAAAAATCGTCGAGCTGAGTCCACAGTTCGTCAAGCTGAGGAGTTGTGTTCGTCGACCAGATGACATTGACTGTAATTCTGACCGTAATTAATCCTTAATTAATTCTGCCAACTATAACTGATTACATAGAATTTGTCGAGCTCAGTTTCTTATTTCGTCGAGCTGTCTTGAGTTCAGTGATCGTCGACCTGAGCTTGGAGTTCATCGAGCTGAGACAATAGTTCTTCTTTTACTTTTGGTGTCGACACAGCTTCTGTGGAATATACCGACACAAGTCCTGTGTGTCTACACAATGACTTCTGATGTCGACATAGTTGGTGTCGACAGATGTTCTAGGTGTCGACACAAGTCTTCTGTGTGTCGACACAATCTTGCTTCTGTTGTCGACACAGTTGATGTCAACAGATGTTCTGTGTGTCGACACAGCTGATGTCGACAGATGTTATGTGTGTCGATGCAAGTCCTGTGTGTCGACACAATCTGGCTTCTGGTGTCGACTCAGTTGGTGTCGACAGATGTTTTGGGTGTCGACACAATCTTGTTTCTAGTGTTGACACAGTTGTTGTCGACAGATGTCCTTGGTGTCAACATAATCTTGCTTCTAGTGTCGACACAGTCTAGCTTATGGTGTCAACACAAACTTTCCCAAGTGTCGACACAATTACTTGAGTCTCTGGCAGTCTGTTGAAGGCTGGTCCATGTGATGTTGATTCTAAGGACTTGGCCTAGACTCTAGGACACAACCATGACCCTGGCTATATATGATGAGTCATATGATCCTAACTTAGTAAACCTAGCCCAAATCCAACTAGAGATCCTACAACATCCTTCCATATTTGAAAGTGGCGCCAATTTAAATTTGAAATTTAAATTTCGGATCCATCATTACTGTAACATCGAAAACTGGATGTTGCAACAGCTGCCTTAGGCAAAAATTGTGTATCCAGCTTTGCTTCTTGGAGTTGATTTCTTTGACGGTTCTTGTATGGAAACCATGAAATATGACCAAATTAATATAATATACCATAAATCTATATTTAATCATATTTTTAATCATTTAAACTCATTTACTATTAGTTTCAATAAGCAAAAAAGTAGAAAACATAGGCTTAGATAACTTCATTTTAGAAGTTATCAGAGATTTGGACTTCTCTCGATGGGTTGTTCAATAGGAAGAATGTATCAAGGCTATAATTCCTGGAGATTGAGTTGGCGAGGGCTACTCAAGGAGATCTACCCATCTCAATGTTCTTCCTGAAGTTGAAGAACTTGTGCGCTGAGATTTCAGCGTTGGACCCTAATAAGACTATTTCAGAAGCGAAGTTGAAGAGGAACAAAATCCATGGTTTGTGGAAGGAGTATGTGACCTTTGTTACCTCTGTTCAAGGTTGGGCCACTCAGCCTTATTTGTTGGAGCTGGAGAACCTGCTAGCTTCGTGGGAGAGCTTAGCTAGACATATGGTTGGAGTTACTATCTCTAAAGGAGGTAGTGAGATGTTCTTCTTAGGGAAGAAGAAGAGATGGGAGAAGAAGAAGACTGATGCTAATGATGGTCCTTCAACTTCTTATCATCAAGAGAGGAGTGTTACTCCTAAGCGTGATTGGAAGAAGAAGGATTGGCTTAAGTTCTATAGGTGCAACCGACTAGGTCACTTCAAGAAGGACTACAAGGTCAAGCTGCAACCGGGGCATGTTATAGACAAAGAGGAAGTTGGTTCCAGTACAGAGGAAGCCGGATGGCAGAATGCATTAATGATGGGCACGTGTGTCCATATAATATGCACCTTCTACTATAAAGATGACTGGATAGTGGACTCAGGGTGTCGTCACCACCTAATCGGGGTCTAGTTGAAGTTCTCCTCTCTGCACACGTTCTCAAGTAACGAAGCTATCAGAACTGTTGATGATATAGTTCATGCAGTTGAGAAAGAGGATGTCATTTCTTTAGGTAGTGATGATAGTCCACTCACCTTGAGGAGTGTCTATCACATACCGGGCATTAAGAAGAACCTCTTCTAAGTGACCAATGCAATGGACGTGGGTTATAACGTTCTGTTCGGTTCGGCAGAAGTGAAGTTTTTTCGCAACGTGTTAGCGGTTAAGGTTGTCGTTGCTCCTATAGCGAGAAGGGAAAGGGACTTATTTGTGTTATCAACAAGTTTCTATGTTGATCGAATGAGGGTCAATGATAGTGTTGCTATCTGGCAGGAGCGGCTGGGATACGTCCGGATGGACAATTTGAAAACTATGACGGTGAAGAGCCATGTGAAAATCTTGCCTCGGTTATCATCCTTCTGCGATGATCATGTCTGCGTAGGATGTCAATATGGAAAGGCCGTCGCCTTTCATTTGACAAGTCCCAAACTAGGTGTAAAGAACCATTGGAGTGTATTCATGGTGATCTGGTGGGGTCGACTGTCACAACCAGTCTTGGAGGCTGATGAGACCATTTTATATACCTATTTTTGGACTCATCTAGGCTTGTTTTCCTTCGCTTGCACTTCACTTTTAGTTCATAATCGTATATATTTCATCTTATCTTTATTTCCATAGGAAGTGCACATTTATGCCCGTGGTTGTGTATTTTGTTATTTTTATAGTTTGTACTCCTTTATGTGATTGCCTGGAATGTCTGCACATATCAGTGATTGGTTTTTCCTTTCTGTACAGGGGTCGTGTGCGTGTTCCGGGATGGTTGTGAAACAGGAATACTGCGCACGATCATGGGATCTAATGCGCACGACCACTGGTCGTGCACCCCTGATCGTGCGCACTACTCTACGTTTTCCAGAATCAACCTGGGTAATCGCACGACCACTGGACCTAGTGCGCACGACCACCGGTCGTGTGCCACTATTCGTGTGCATTGATTCCTCTTTTCTGGAGTCCTGTCTGGGGTAATCTCACGACCATTGAACTTAGTGCGCACGACCACTGGTCGTGCGCCACTGCACGTGCGCGTTATCCCAATTCTTCTTCCTATCTGTCATGCCAGTGCGCACGATCACCGGACATAGTGCACACGACCACTGGTCGTGCGCCTGTGATCGTGCGCATTATTCATTTCTGCTTTGTATAAATAGTGCAGGTCTCGCCCTAATTGAGAGATCGCCGATCGCTCGACATTTCTCCGCCGTTTTTCGCTTTCTCCACCGTTTTCCTTCATCTTCCACCCTAAGGAGGTGCTCCGGGCAAGCTTTCACCGCCAAATCCACGCCGGATCTTCCTCTCGGCCTCCTCCTTCATCCTTGAGCTTCAAGAAGAGCTTGACCTAGCTTTCTCCATCAAACTAGGGGAAGTTATGCCACCCACCACCGGATTGTGACACGAAGAAGATGGGCCATTGGAAGGTGGTGACAACCGTTCTCTACCCCGGACGCAGTTGCGGACCGAGCTTGGACGCGGATTGACAACCCGACGATTCTAACCGTGAATCCTCATCAAGGTTTCGGATCCGGTCGATTTCGCACAGTTTTCTTCTCTTGTTGTTGAATAGTATAGTTGATCTCTTGTGTATGATGAAGTTGTACTTATTTTGATATACATTTGTATCAAATCATGTCTATGTGATTTCTTATTTTTGTTAATTTCTTGAGGTGCCCCATATTCCATCCACGACCATCCACCCTTGCCGCACTAGCAATTGCTAGTGGCTTGCATAGTGAAGAGGTGCTTTCGACCCTCATTCCGGCATTCTCATCACCTTATCCTCAAGCCTTCTCGCCCATCCGCCTAGTGATTCGGTGCATAGCGGCCCGACTAGTCTTCCATCCCGCCTAGCGAAGCATCGCATAACGGCGTTGCATAGGAGTAGTTGTTAGCCTTTTATTTTCTTTGTCCGCAATATCAAGACCCCCATCGTTACTGCCGACCTTGAGGACTTCAATCTCAAGTCCTCCTCGAAATTAACTCCACCTTACTGTATTCCTTGAGAGATCGATACTTGGGAAAGCCCCCATTTTATATTACTTGTGCGACCGGTTCACTGCCGTGATCTTAAGCATCAAGTTTTTGGCGCCGTTGCCGGGGAACACAGTCGTGTGAGTTTCTGTAGAGGGAGACGTGAGATTGCTTTCCTTTTCCTTTGTAAATTGCTTTTGTTTTGTTCTATTTCTATTGTCTTCCTTTTTCTTGTTTGTTTAGGCAATTATAGTAATATATTGTTGGATTTAGTAATTTGCACAATTTATTTTGAATTTGCTGATTCGAAACCATGTGGGGATATTCGTATACCCAATGTCGTTGGTGTGGAAAGCCTTCCCACGCTAGTCATGAATGCCCTACGAGAGATATTGAGCATAAGCCTCAGCGCACAATGCATGAGATGCTGTATTTGTACAGCCCTTCAAACATTGTGCCCCGAGCTTATGGTCAATCGTCCTCGCCACATACACCGTTCTCTTATTCCTCTATGGCCCCACAAGGACCGCAGAGTAATGGGAGAAAGTGTTTGTATTGTCGTAGAACAGATCATATACTGAAGGATTGTGCCGAGTACCTCCGTGTTATGGAAGAGGACGATGAGCCGGACATCCAGATCATCCCGACTCCTACCCTTGGTGGCACACCTTCATCATCTGGTTATGTATTCCTGTCACCTTCATTTTTGAAGGGAATGATGTGGACACAACCACCAGATGTGTGACTGATCTAGGCTTCGACATGGCTGAGCCCATCTCTCCTGTGCATACATCTCCAAGCGTGGAGCCGATTCTTTGTGAGGAACCTGCGCTTGACTTTTATCCAAGCAAAGTTCTTCCACCTTTTGTGCATTTTACTTCAGTCGTCTCTGGCGACATTTTCGACGATGCAACACAAGTTGAGGCTTGTGATACATGGGTTGTTTCCACTCCTATGGAGGAGGACAACGTTCCTAGTGTCGAGGATTCTCCATCGAAACCAAAGGAGGAAGTCCAAGTCTTGGTGGAGGCCTCTATGGATCCGGCCGAGCCTTATAACATTGTCGAGATTACTGACGATATTTTTCTACCTCAGCCTTTGGGGAGTGAAACCGGGATCACTCTCCCGATTATTTCTTTATGTTCTTCATCTCTTTTATTTCTTGACCACCCTTCCTTATATGAGCCTGTACAGGTTGAATCTCCACGGGTAAGTTGGGTTGACGTTGAGCCTTGCGCTCAGGCTGTCGACGAGTGCATCCTCTTTTGTGAGGAGGTTCCTACCTCCTTCACAGTGGAAGCCCCTGCCGTCACCTTCGCCCCTAGCGAACTTGTGGTGGACGAAACCGTGCTAGGCAAGGATTTGTTTTGTGGTGAGAAGAGTGAGGACTAGCGCTCCTTCTCTTCTTACTTCCTATTTCCTCTACCTGTGTTTGGAAGGTATTACTATTTAGGTAGAGGGGTAACTGCTCTATCTCCATATCGGTACCCGTTACCAAATCGGATATTGGAACAGTTACCTGTGCACTTTTCTTTTCATAGGCCCATTAGCTAGAACAATATATAATTTAATAAGTCGTGCTGGGATGGCAATAACCCCAGTACTTATCTTTCATTTTCTGCATTTTATTTTTCATGTCTATTTTAGTTTTAGCATTTCTTTTTGTATATTTTCTTTTGTTTTTGCGGAGCTCACCCCTGCAGGTATTCTTGACAACTTCATGTTGGCGGGGTTGTGATTCTTCGTATGGCGGGCCTGCTTCGGTTTTCCACGCGTCTTCTGGTATGCTCACTGGCTGAGCATTGGGTAACCTCTTCCCTTAGCTTTTTATGATTTAAATTTCTATATCATCTGCTGTGTAGTTTAGTTTAAGTTTGGGGGAGAGATTTGTTACCTTTTGCACGCACACATTTCTTGTGCATACTAGAATCCTTTATTGTTTTATTTTGCTTAGTTCATTGCATCACACAACACTGCACCCACTTGAGCGCGTGCTTAGCTGTTAGTGTGCCGCGAGTTAAACTCATGCCTTTGTTAGATTTGGGAAAATTATGGTGCTGATATAGGATTGTGAGACGGAGTAAAATGTTGACCTTGTTGTGCTCCTAGTCAACTGCTCTCGTCTCGTGTATAAATTCGAGTAGATTTAATTTTTCTGTATGCTTTTAGTTTTATATTTTTCTAATTGCGTAAATACTTATTATTCTACTCAAATTGGTGAATCCGGTGTGAATCCGACGGTAGCTTAGGGATGTGTGTAGATGGCCGTTAGGTTCGTATTGCTCGAGTCGGGAGGATGGATACTCTTTCTCGTTGTCTAAGAACTTGCCCCAAGCTATTCTTGAAGCATGGGTATAGGTTTGTTCACTCGCATGAGTGTGATGTAGGCCATCATTTTGGCCCGGTTGAGCTCTGTACCATTCCTAATGTCTTATCCTCGCTAGCCCCGTTGTGCCTACCCCTCCTTTTGATTCAGCTCCACCATGATTTCACCAAAGCCTAATAGCCAATCCTAGTCGCACACCCGAGTTGAGCTTTAGAGTTTTACATTTTCATTTTGGGATGTGATGTGGTGATATTATTTGTAAAAATATGGAAGTTCTCCCAAGTTTATATCTGCTGAATTGTGAAAATAAAATGAAGAAAATGAAAAAAAAAATATATTTGTAAAGAAAAAAAAGTGAAAAGTGAAAGTGAAATTGAAAATCCTATTTGATATGTGAGTATTTTTGGAGTAGGCGGTGCACACACCCATATGTTAAAAGTTAAGTTTGGGGGTGTGGTGTACTCGTATGTATTTTGGTTAGCAGATGGATTCCTTTTATACTAGATCATTTGGGTTAGGTGCATAGCCTTCCTGTTTATCTTTGTTTACCTCACCGAAACCTAAGACCCATCTCTTCACCTAAAGTCCTACTTATTCGTGTGTGAACCAAACCAGTGCTGTGGAGAGAATGCGAAAGGGCAAGCATATGGTCACCGACATTGGTGGATTCCTTTGGAGGTTATCCTGATCCCTGATCTTTGGCAATGCTCGCCTAGCGATTAGTCTACTTTCTCCCTACGCGTGACCGGATGATTCACCATGATTCTATTTTTGAGTAGTAATAAAATTTTGATACGCATTGTGAAAAATATAAACTATTCTGCATACTTAGAAATTTTCTCTATTGTATTTTTATGCACGCGAGCATGCGACTTCGCATGGTACTCCGTATCGCAATTTCTTTGTTAGCTAGTAATTTTCCATATCTGCTTAGATTTTCTTTGCTCGGGACGCGCAAACAGTTAAGTCTGGGGGTGTGATGAGTCCATTTTATATACCTATTTTCGGACTCATCTGGGCTTGTTTTCCTTCGCTTGCACTTCACTTTTAGTTCATAATCGTATATATTTTATCTTATCTTTATTTCCATAGGAAGTGCACATTTATGCCCGTGGTTGTGTATTTTGTTATTTTTATAGTTTGTACTCCTTTATGTGATTGCCTGGAATGTCTGCACATATCAGTGATTGGTTTTTCCTTTCGGTACAGGGATCGTGTGCGTGTTCCAGGATGGTTGTGAAACAGGAATACTACGCACGATCATGCGATCTAATGCGCACGACCACTGGTCGTGCACCCCTGATCGTGTGCACTACTCTACGTTTTCTAGAATCAGCTTGGGTAATCGCACGACCACTGGACCTAGTGTGCACGACCACCGATTATGTGCAACTGTTCGTGTGCATTAATTCCTCTTTTCTGGAGTCCTGTCTGGGGTAATCGAACGACCATTGAACTTAGTGCGCACGACCACTGGTCGTGCGCCACTGCGCGTGCGCGTTATCCCAGTTCTTCTTCCTAATCTGCCATGCCAGTGCGCACGATCACCGGACATAGTGCGCACGACCACTGGTCGTGCGCCTGTGATCGTGTGTATTGTTCATTTCTGCTTTGTATAAATAGTGCAGGTCTCGCCCTAATTGAGAGATCGCTGATCAGTCGACATTTCTCCGCCGTTTTCCGCTTTCTCCGCCGTTTTCCTTCATCTTCCACCCTAGGGAGGTGCTCCGGGCAAGCTTTCACCGCCAAATCCACGCCAGAGCTTCCTCTCGGCCTCCTCCTTCATCCTTGAGCTTCAAGAAGAGCTTGACCTAGCTTTCTCCATCAAGCTAGGGGAAGTTGTGCCATCCTCCACCGGATTGTGACACAAAGAAGACGGGCCATTGGAAGGTGGTGACAGCCCTTCTCTACCCCGGACGCAGTTGCGGACCGAGCTTGAATGCGGATTGACAAACCGACGATTCCAACCGTGAATCATCAGCAAGGCTTCGGATCCGGTCAATTTCGCACACTTTTCTTCTCTTGTTGTTGAATAGTATAGTTGATCTCTTGTGTATGGTGAAGTTGTACTTATTTTGATATACATTTGTATCAAATCATGTCTATGTGATTTCTTATTTTTGTAAATTTCTTGAGGTGCGCCATATTCCATCCACCACCATCCACCTTTGTCGCACTAGCAATTGCTAGTGGCGTGCATAGCGAAGAGGTGCTTTCGACCCTCATTCCGTCATTCTCATCACCTCATCCGCAAGCCTTCTCGCCCATCCGCCTAGTGATTCGCTACATAGCGGCCCGACTAGTCTTCCATCCCGCCTAGCGAAGCATCGCATAGCGGCGTTGCATAAGAGTAGTTGTTAGCCTTTTATTTTCTTTGTCCGCAATATCAAAACCCCCATCGTTACTGCCGACCTTGAGGACTTTAATCTCAAGTCCTCCTCGAAATTAACTCCACCTTACTGTGTTCCTTGAGAGATCGATACTTGGGAAAGCCCCCATTTTATATTACTTGTGCGACCGGTTCACTGACATGATCTTAAGCATCAGAGGCATCAGATATATGTTGGTTTTAATTGATGAATACATGAGGTACACTTGGGTGTACTTTATGAAGGAGATGTAGGACGTGTTCCATTTGTTTGTGGAGTTTGTTGCAGTATGAAGGTCGGGCGGTCTGTTGTTTTTCGTAGGCTGGGTGGTCTGGCAGTTTATCTTAGCGGCTTGTCTGCCGGGTTGTTGTTGTTTTGCATCTATTGCATTACGAAGGCCGGGCAGTCTGTTGCTGTTTGGTATCCATATGATCTGGCGGTTTATCTCAGGCAACTTGGATATCGGCGGTCTAGCGGTCTCCTCTATTGGCTTGTTCTTTATGGCAGCTTGTTCTCTCTTTCTAGTGGTTGTTGAGCGGTTAGCCTGTAAGACCCCATCCCCCTTAATAAGGAGGGTACGTGATCTTATGCCCAGAACCGTCGCCTTATGGTGACACTAACACGTGGGATAGTCGACACCGCAAGATGCCGACTCTGCCGGCTAGTATGATCATTCAACCCATTTGGCCAATCGAGAAAAGAAGTATAACAAGTAGTAAAATAGAACTAACAAGACCACAGTCACAGGTGCAACATCATATATATATTATGTAAATTACTAGAGTCCACAATGAGTACAAAAGAGAGAAGGGCCTATGCCCGGTACATGCCAATCAAATCAAATCTCTCTCACTACAACACTAAGCGAAAATGGAAGTTGTAACACTCATCATCACCTGATGTCGAGCTATAGTACTAGTAGTGCGCGGTAACTGCTCCTCAGGTCCTGCCACCTCGTCCTGCTGGTCTCGCTGGCACTCCAACTCCTCGAGCTCCTAAAATGATATGATCACAACCGACCGTTCCATAAAGACTAAGCCATTATCGTCCTCGCCTCACCCCCACGACTCCTAGGCACCGGGAGGGCGGACGAAAGCGGAGGACAACAAGGGGTAGAAAAAGTACAGCAGGTGATAGTGGATCTAATCTATCATGGTTGTATAATAACAAGTATATCTCTACTTTAGTAGTTCTATATAGTAAAAGTAAAGTAAAAACAGTACTGAAAAGAAGTGCGGTAAGTAGAGTAAAGTACTGAACAAAAAAGTAAACTACCTACTACTACACTAATATCACAAAAGTACCTAACTTATATGAATGTCCATACAAACTTATAATTTAAGCTTTCATAAATATAACTTATCATATAAAAGAGCACACACTAATTTATATGATAAGGATCTGCAATGCGTATGCTAGGTATGTATGCATACTATGATGAGTTATGCAGTTATGATTCATACAAGTGCAACCCACACACACGACTCTGTGCGCACAGACCTATAGTTCCCCGATTTTGGAAGCTAGCTTCACTCCAAGGAGCCTCTGTAGTGGCCAACGGAGATAGTTGGTTGGGCCACCCCACTCCCACGCGGTTATCCGCACTACCAGGCCTAGCCCTTATGTACGCCTCTAAAGGACACACCAGTCACCACGTACTAATGCTGGCAAACCCACCAGTCTTTTCCTTGGCTAAGTGAAAACCATACTTGCCGGGTCAACGTATCAATGTCGGTGCGAACGACCGTCTAGTACCGAAGACCCACCACCTTAATGCACATGCAATTAATATAAATATAGATCTCTGAGCCATTGGGTCCCCAGACTAACCCGTCCGTCACAAACTTCTGAGTCACTGGCTCACCGGGCTAACTTGCCCATTTCCATAACCACCGAGGCTACCGCTTGCAGGACAAAACCCGTCATGTATTCAAACATCCGAGCCTCCAACTCGCAGGACAAAAACCAGTCCTGTATCCAAACATCCGAGCCTCAAGCTCGCAGGACAAAATTCATCCTGGAAAAAACCTATCGAGCCATCAGCTCGCAGGATTAACCTGTCCTGATATCAAACTCTCGAGCCTCCCGCTCGCAGGACCAAACATCCTGAAGTAAAACCTCCCGAGCCTCCAGCTCGCAGGACCAAATCGTCCTGAAATCAAACTCTCGAGCCTCCAGCTCACAGGACCAAACGTCCTGAAGTAAAACCTCCCGAGCCTCTAGCTCGCAGGACCAAACCGTCCTGAAACCCTCCAACCCTTCACGGGTGAGATTGTCACATCATTCTCTTAATCTATTAGACTACTCTTGTCTAATGCTTATTACACCTAGCAACTTAGGGTTAGTCCTTGGACTGCCCAGGGCATGCCCGGTGAAGGGCTCTCCGGGGCACTAGGAACTACGATGGGCTGAACCCCAAAGCTCCCTTTCTCAAGGACACTTATTCTTATTAGTGTTTACCCAATATTCATACCCAACTCTCGTTTTTACTCTAGTGTTAACCTAATGACTTGAAGTATTATTGGGAGAGCGGTGGTCTTCCGTCGGTCTCCGTTCTAGTTATTCTCCTTGGGGTTTTTCACTCTAACACTCGTTACTAAGTAGTGACACAATAGACACCAACCAGGGTTTATCTTCCCAATATATTTATCAACTCAACTTTCTATCGTATCTCCTATGAGTCTCGGTAATACCTGCTACTTTTTCTAAGCGCAACCCATGACCTAATACTAACCCGTATAATAGGACTTCCAATTCCTTGGGCCAAATTCCCCAAATTAGTTATCATGGGTTGGTATGGTGTATGGTGTTGACTATTTAGGATTTCACCATTTTTCTAAATAGTTAAGCCCCTAAATTAAATCTTTTAATTAAGTGGCCAAAGTCACTTTGTGTATGATGTACTATATCCAATGAGTCCACATAACTAAGAAATTTTCCGGGTGTTCAACTAGGTTAAATATGACTGCCTACTAGAGATCATAATTTTTTCCATTTGAATTTCTATATGATTTCCATTTAAGATTAAAATCATGACTAAATTATTTTCCAAATGTAGTATATCAATTATATACCCAAAACTTTTAGGAAACTTACTGGAGGTCAATATTGACATAATAATACAAAATACAGAATTTAATGATCCTATCCAGTGATTTGACCTAACAAAATTCCATAAGAATATTATTACTAAAATGCCACTACTTGAGTTTTTAGCATATATACTCACCCATAAATTCTCAAATAATTATAAAGGGTTCAAATCATAGAATTAAGATACTATAAATTTTCAAATAATTTTCTAGCAATGATTTCCTTCACTTTTTATTAATTTTCAAGAAGGGTCAATAATGTAATTCTACTAAAAATTCAAGGTAAAGTTATCAGCAAGCTTATAAAAGTTTTCAGAGGTGTATGATGTCCTACTAGGGCTTGTGACAGAGTTTCAAAATTTATAAGAGTATTTAGCCCTATTTTCAATTTTTATTTCCAAAAAGGACATAATTTTCAATAATTGCAAATAATGGGATTTCTGATCCCAAAAATCTCATCCTTCTTATGGGAGGTGTATTTCATCCCTATAGGCCTCTGGCTAGAATTTTATGGACATGCATTTGTCCAAATGAGCTAAATTCTCATTTTCTCATTTCTACTATAGACACACCAAATTTCAATATAACTTCATCATGCATGTTGGATTTCCCAAACATGCAGAGATCAAAATGGCCTAAATTTTTTACCATAGTTATATAATGACCCAATGGCCATGCCACCCAAATATTTGGGCATTTGGAGTTGTAGATCTCCAAAAATTCAATTAATTCAATAAATAATATTTCTCCAAAAACTATTGAAAAATTCTTTCCAAAAATTCTCATTTTTGGTTAGTACCTAAGTCTGCCTAATCACATTCCTGGCCAAAATCTCATTGCATGGAGACTTGTGGTTTGGCTGGGGCACTCAATTGAAATTCCGCCATAGCCTAGGACCAGTCTTGGTAGAATGGCCCTACAGAGCACTACATTGCTTCAAATTACATGTTTAGGGTGTCAAATTAATGGTACGACCTAAATCTACATTTTATATGTTGGTCACATTTTCTGAATCTGCCCTAAATGGAATAAATGTAAGTTTTAAATTCCCGTATAAAACGAGATAGAATACTATAGTTTTATATATTTACATAACACGAATCTTGAAGCAAAAAATGGATGGCGTCCGTTCATCTTCCTCCTCCAGCCAAGGGCCGAGATTGCCCCTGCCTGGAGCCTCTTCAAACCTCATTTCCCGGGAATCCCTTAGCCTCCACGGCTGGCTACCACCACCACCTCCATTAAGGTGGTGGCCAACGTTTGGCGGCGAAGTGGTGGCCGGAAACTGCCTCTCCGGCGATCCTGACCAAGCTTAAAAGCTTGAGATTTTCATCCACACCTCACATGGATCCAAGATCAATTGAGCTCGAAATCTCTCCTAAATGATCTAGGAGGCTAGTACAGAGGGAGAGGAGGAGAAACAGACCTTAATCGGAGCCCGATGGTGGCGACGGTGGCGGTTGGCCATGGAATTTCTCCTCTCCGGCAAGCTTGCTCCCGAACTCATTTCTCCACCAATAGCTTCGATCCAGATATCAAATTCTACTCCTTTCAACCTTCTGAAGCAAATGGGAGGGTTGGTTTTGGCTGATATGGGATGTATAAGGAGATATTACTATGGGAATTTCGGCCATGCCTTGGATGCTTCACCTTGAGCTCCAAGTGTCATGAAATTGGGTTGGAAATGCTGAAAATTGATGTGTGAGTTCAGATGTAGGCTTGGGAAGAGAGGACGAGGGACACATGGCCTCCATACCTTATCTCCCTCTCTTCTCTCTCCTCGTTTTCACCAAATTTCCAAAACTACCCCTTGCTTGCAATATCTCTCCAATTTCAGGGGGTAGTGGTTGTCATTGACCATTTAGGCTGGTCATGGGCCTTGGATCATGGGCTTTGCCCTTTGGGAATGGGCTTGGCCTTCCTTTTTCTTCCTTTAGGCTTCATGTTGACTTTGTTGACTTTAGGGTTGACTTGGTCAACTTGATGAGTGGGCTGAACCCACTTGATGGTTATGGACCCTATGACACCACCCAACATGGATTGGGCCATGGTGGTGCCCCACTTGGGCTAATTGGGCCCATATGTGTGGATTTGACCAATTTAGGGTTTAGAGTTGACTTGGGTCAACTTGGGTCAATAGGTGACCCAATGTTGTGACTTTTGTTTCACTTAGATTGCTTTTAGGGTTAGGGGCATAGTGGTAGGGTCAATGTGTACCTATGATTCCAATTTGGGCTAGTTTGACCTAAGTTCACTTGAACCTTATAGTGGACCCTATGTGAATCCACCCTAACTCCTTGGGTCAAACCTAGCCTAACCCTATTCACTCACCACATATCCTACCCTAATCTAAGTTTAGGGGTCTAGTAGGAAATGGGGTGTTACAAATCCTAATAAACAAAAAAATAATTTTGTCCCCGAAATTGAAGTTTGGGTCTACGAGATTTCTGTGCACAAGAATTTCAAGAAACTTTAAATATAAATTAAAATACACCTGGGGCGAAAAGCTCTGGGTATAGTTCGCACATCAGATCCATCAGCTCCCAGGTGTGCTCCTCCCGCCTGTGATTAGACCACAACGCCTTTACCAAGGGAACCTTATTCTTCCGCAGCACTCGAATCGATGCATCATCGATCCGAACCGGCTCCAAATGGACTGATCTAACAGGTGCTATCAGGCCTGCTGTAGTGGTAATATACTGCTCTGGCTGAAGGAGAGCTCTTCAAAGCGAGGAGATGTGGAAGACGTCATGAAAAGTCCCTAACTCTGGGGGCAGATCCAAGCCAAAGGAAAGATCCGCTCCAAGATCAAGTATGGTCCCATAAATTGAGAGCTGAGCTTCTTGTGGCTCCGCAACCATGAGGCACCATGAACCAGACGTATCTCCAAAAACACTCTATCCCCCATCTGGAAATCCACCTTCCGATGCCTCGCATCGTAGTACTTGGCCTGCCTATTCTATGTCTCCAACATCTGATCCCTAATCAGTCGTCTCTGAGCATCCATATTCTCAATATATTCTGATCCAAGTGCCCTAGGGTCCTCATCCTGAACCAAAGATAGCGACATCTGACACTCCTTCTCGTATAGAGCTCCATAAGGACTCATTCCAATGCTTGTCTTGTGGTTGTTCTTTATAAGAAAATTCTATCAGAGGTAACAGTCCCCATCCAAGTGTATTTTCATTATACTTCGTGATATTCATAATCAAGATTATGTGGGCATATTTCTAAGTCTTCTGACACATTATCATTAAATTAGCCTTAATCATATGTTGGTTTGAACTCTCTTACAAGCAATGATCACCAAGTACGTGAAGATCAACAATCTCATAAGTAGAAATCTTTTCTATTCATGTCCACCTAGATTATTACTCATTACCCAATGTGAACTTACAATCACCCCTAAAACATCATGCACATTAGACCAACATTATTATGTATAGTAGTTAACTAACTTCCGAGATCATGATATGACGAAAATATCATCATTTTGTTTCTCCCAAATTCAAGACTTATCATATCTCTACATAAACAATAACACATAATTCATAGAGTGTTCACCTTTTAAGCGTACATCAAACGATCATTATTGATATTGATGTTGATACATATGACTCCCAATCGCTTTCCACATATAGTCTAATTCATAAATCTATAAGCGTATCTTTTCAAAAATGATGAGGTCTGACACAAATCGATTTCATCATAAAGAGAATCTTATTAAACGCTCATTACTCCTTATGTAATTTCACGGTATACACGTTTGAAAATCAAAATTGATCTTTTTAGTCTTGAATTTTCCTAAGGTGATCATGATGTTATCAATATACATGTCCTTGTTCTTGATGCTATCATAATTGAGGGGTCATACTTGTGTGTACCCTTCAACTAATCATCCACCCCATTCCCATTTGCTGAGTCGTTACATTTTCAATGTCATTCCTTGACAAATTAATATTTTATGTGCTCGAAGTTTCAACACAGGTATGCTCGTACTAACTTCCCTATACATGTTCATATAGTTGTCTTTATTAGGCAAGCGTGTGTGAATACTCATCTAAAGCCATTATATTCATGAGATTAGCTCAACCATGTGTGGAATATGTATGAGTAACCTTCAATCTAACCTCCAAAAATTATGTCATGGTAGAGACTATCATTTCTCTAAGTTCATGAGTTATCATCACTTACAAACACACAAAAAAAATATAAGTCACACTATCCAATATATGCAAGGTTGAATTTATTCGTTCCTTAGTGCATAATATATGCTTGCATTGTCTACTCATGATCAAATTTTTCTAAGTTCACTAGAAATAATAGTGCATTTGCTACCCGCAAAGTGGGCATTTCAAATCCTCTGAATTATTATAATACTTGATTCTAAGGATAATAACATATTCATGAATTTGTTCTCAAAATGCATAATCTTTCTGAAGGCGATTATTATATCATCGAACACTTTTGTTTAGATTCTTGTAATCATCAGAGTCATATCCAAAGGATCATACCTATAATATACGTTTTCTAATTTTGATTTTTCACATGACTTTAATTTTTCTGGGTCGTTATACTCTCAATGTCATAAACAAAATTATTCAAAACTTTGAATTCTCACTTATGGATTCTAATCGTATAACACTTAAGACTCGTGATCACTCCTTCATATTACAATGATATTAGCCTATCCTAATCTGTATGTTTCCAATCTAATGACCTGGTTATGTTAGGTAGGCACATGTAGCAGTGATCAATCATCGTGTTTACTTCTCCCAATTATACCCATTAAATTTGAGATAATTATGAGCCTTAGTTATGCAAAAATTCTGGTTATCCTTTTTACTTATACTGAATTCTCAATTCACCTTGGCTTTCTCTTGCAATATATCAAATCCATAACCGACAATATAATCATTAATCGTGTGTTGCGTCAATTATGTTAAAGTGTATGGCATCTAGGAACGTGCTTTATTAAGGTAACACACTACTTTAATTATACATAGAACCTTTGTATCGTCGTTACTGCTTGATTTTAGTTTATCGAAAAGCCATTTGTTCGAATTCTTGTGTATTATACACAACTTGTTTCATTCTTTGATTATAGTATGTCATTATGCATTGATGAAATTATAATTTTTTTAAGTTGTGTCAAGAAATCATCTGATTCACAAGCCCGAAAAAGTTTCGAACGTATCATGACGACTTTTTTTGTTCTAGGGTTGTGATATATCCAAGCGGGCAACCCTCTATATATATATCAACTTCAAGGGAGGGTTGATCATCTTACCAATTATCCGTACATAAGTCTCGATTTTCATACAGGTAATTTCAAATACCGATTCTCCAGGATCAATATATTTGCGACACAATGTTTTCTAAACAAGATCGAGGGAAATCCAAGTCGTTATCAATTTAGCCCAATAAATAAAAGGATAAGCCCCCATACCTTTTGGGCTAAATTCCCTTAATATTTATAGTGCATTCCTCTTATATGTGCACTCAATCCATAGGTCTAACAATCTTAGAACTGGAGTTCCATCTTGAGACTAATTGATATGCTACATACCTTAATCCCTTAAGGTTACTATTTACGACAATCTTCTCAATGTCAACATTGTGACCCAACCAAAAAAATGGGTCTCTTCTGAGACTTGAATTCTTATTTGACCTTTAGTATTTTCACGGTGGTTGTCTTTGCATAATCAAGTCATCAGTACGAGGGTTAAGTTTACGAGTACCCTACCATTCCACTAATATATTATACGCACCAATTCTCCTTAAGGTAGTCCTATCAGCTTGGGTAAGAAGTGATAATATCACTCGATAGGTGGAGTAGAGACATCGGAATTTAAGCCTTAAGCAGTGACTCTTCCGTCAAATTCTTTCTTTGATAAATTTGGGTATCCTCGTACCTTAACCAATCTATCTTCGAGGTCGATTTAAGACTAGGATACACTATGAAATCCTCTTGGTAAGTCAAACTAAGGTGGTGTCCTAATTGGATTGGCCTAACTTACTGTTTAAATGGACTATTTTCTGTGACTTTTTACACAAGGGCACATCATTTCTTCCGCTGCATAGTTTGTCCGAAAATTATTGCTCGAGCAGGGTGACCCAGTGTTGTGGACTTCTTTCTTATATGATCAATTGTTGCCTTTGATACCAGTTTGTAAGACCCCCCTCCCCCTTACTAAGGAGGGTACCTAGTCTTATGCCCAGAACGGCTGCCTTACGGTGACACTAACACACGGGCTAGTCGACACTACAAGACGTCGACTCTGCCGACTAGTACGATCATTCAACCCATTTGGCCAATCGAGAAAAGAAGTATAACAAGTAGTAAAATAGAACTAACAAGTCCACATTCTCAGGTGCAACATCATATATATATAATGTAAATTACTAGAGTCTACAATGAGTACAAAAGAGAGAAGGACTTATGCCTGATACATGCCAATCAAATCAAATCTCTCTCTCACTATAACACTAAGCGAAAATGGAAGCTGTAACACTCATCATCACCTGATGCCGAGCTGTGGTAGTAGTAGTGCACGGTAACTGCTCCTCAGGTCCTGCCAAATTGTCCTGCTGGTCACGCTGGAGCTCTAATTCTTCGAGCTCCGAAAATGATACAGTCACAACCGATTGTTAGTTATAAAGACTAAGCCATATCGTCCTCGCCTCACCCCCGCGACTCCTAGGCACCGAGCGAGAGGATGAAAGCGGAGGAAAACAATGGGTAGAAAAAGTATAGCAGGTGATAGTGGATCTAATCTATCATGGTTATATAATAATAAGTATATCTCTACTTTAGCAGTTCTATATAGCACAAGTAAAGAAGTAAAAACAGTACTGAAAAGAAGTGTGGTAAGTAGAGTAAAGTACTGAACAGAAAAGTAAACTAGCTACTACTACACTAACATCACAGAAGTACCTTAACTTATATGAATGCCCATACAAACTTATACGTTAAGCTTTCAGAAATATAACTTATCATATAAAATATCTCATAATAATTTATATGATAAGGATATGTAATGCGTATGCCTAAGTATGTATGCATGCTATGATGAGTTATGCATATTATGATTCATATAAGTGCAACCCACACACACGACTCTGTGCGCACAGACCTTTAGTTCCCCGATTTTGGAAGCTAGCTTCACTCCCAGGAGCCTCCGTAGTGGCCAACAGAGACAATGGGCTCGGCCATCCCACTCCTAGGCAGGTATCCGCACTACCAGGCCTAGCCCTTATGTACGCCTCTAAAGGACACACCAGAGTCACCACGTACTAGTGCTGGCAAATCCACCAGTCTTTTCCTTGGCTAAGTGAGAACCACACAAGCCGAGTCAACGTATCGACGTCGGTGCGAACAACCGTCTAGTACCGAAGACCCACCACCTTTATGCACATGCAATTAATATAAATATAGATCTCTGAGCCATTGGGTCCACAGACTAACCCGACCGTCACAACCTTCCGAGCCACTAGCTCGCTGGGTTAACTTGCCCATTTCCATAACCACCGAGCCTACCGCTCGCAGGAAAAAACCCGTCATGTATCCAAACATCTGAGCCTCCAACTCGCAGGATAAAAACTCATCCTGTATCCAAACATCCAAGCATCCAACTCGCAGGACAAAATCCATCCTGGAATAAACCTCTCTAGCCATCAGCTTGCAGGATCAACCTGTCCTAATATCAAACTCTCGAACCTCCAGCTCGCAGGACCAAACGTCCTGAAGTAAAACATCCCGAGCCTCCAGCTTGCAGGGACAAACCGTCCTGAAATCAAACTCTTAAGCCTCCAGCTTGCAGGACCAAACGTCCTAAAGTAAAACCTCCCGAGCCTCCAGCTCGCAGGACCAAACCGTCCTGAAACCCTCCAACCCTTCACGGGTGAGATTGTGACATAATTCGCTTAATCTATCAGACTACTCTTGTCTAATGCTTATTACACTTAGTAACTTAGGGTTAGTCATTGGACTGCCCAGGGCATGCCCGGTGAAGGGCTCTCGAGGGTACTAGGAACTACGATGGGCTGAAGCCCAAAGCTCCCTTTCTGAAGGACACTTACTCTTATTAGTGTTTACATATTATTCATACCCAACTCTCGTTATTACTCTGGTGTGAACCTAATGACTTAAAGTATTATTGGGAGAGCGGTGGTCTTCCGCCGGTCTCCGTTCTTGTTATTCTCCTTGGGGTTTTGCACTCTAACACTCGTTACTAAGTAGTGATACACTAGACACCAACCAGGGTTTATCTTCCAAATATAGTTATCAACTCAACCTTCTATCATATCTCTTGTGAGTCTCGATAATACTGGCTACATTTGCTAAGCGCAACCCATGACCTAATACTAACCCGTATAATAGGACTTCCAATTCCTTAGGCCAAATGCCCCTAATTAATTATCATGGGTTGGTATGGTGTATGGTATTGACTATTTAGGATTTCACCATTTTTCTAAGTATTTAAGCACATAAATTAAATCTTTTAATTAAGTGACCTAAGTCACTTTGTGCATGATGTACTATATCCAATGAGTTCTGTACAACCCCGTATTCGCAAAGAGTGGGCCCTAAGCAAGGCACAAGACTTGGTAAATATTTTTAAGCTTTTTGAGAGTTTTGCACTCCTAGAGGCCGATTTTGGGTGGACCTGCGTAATATACTAATAGGGGGAGGAAATATTTGTCTCCCCCCTAAGGCCCCCTTGAAGAGTCGCCCGGGCACCAGGCCGCCCAAGTCGCCTCAGCCCGGCCAGGCCGCCCAAGTTGCTCAGCCAAGCAGGTCGTCTCGCAGCAGGCCGCCATCTCTCCAGGGCTCAGCTCACCAGACCGCCGCCTCGCCAGGCCACAACTCGCCTTGCCCCGTCTCGCAGTAGGCCTCCATCTCGCCAGGGCTCACCTCGCCAGACCGCCGCCTCGCCCAGGCCGCCGCCTCGCCAGGCCGCAGCTCGCCTTGCCCCATCTCGCAGCAGGCCGCCGTCTCGCTAGGGCTCAGCTCGCCAGACCGCTGCCTCGCCCTGGTCGTCGCCCAGCCTAGCAGGCCGCAGCTCGCCCGACTTCAACATGCCTAGTGGCCGAGCAGGCTGCCAGGTCGCCACTTGTAGGCTGCCTGTCCGCCCCAGCCGCCCCCCGCTTCCCGCCTAACCGACAGGCCGCCCGGTTTGAGGGACTGCCCCTGGTGGACTGCAATTAGCCGCTTTGGACAGTGGTATTTGGCTGTTGGCAGGCCAATCTGGGGCCATTTCGGTAATTTTCAGAACAGTGAGGGTTGGTTATTTGCAGGCCATTCCCAGAAAACTATAAATAGGCCCTTAGGGGTGCCTTGGAGAGGATCACTTCTTCACTCTCTCTTCATCCTCCAAGGCACCCTAGCTCTACATTGGCTAGGGAGGGGGAGATCTCCAAGGTCTTTCGGGTGTGAGGTGGGGCCTCCGTGCTAGAGTCGAGGGTCAGTTTCTAGTTTCTTGAGCCTTTGGTCCGTGACATCCCCCTGAGTGTAGTAAGTGTGAGGTCACCCATTTCGAGGGACCCTGAACTCCACGAGAGACCAAGATTTTGGTTTCAACATTTTGGTGCGGTGAGCGTGGAGAGTGACCAGCACAGAAGATCTTGGGAGTGTCATGGCTGGAGGTCAAGGGGGTAGATATGATCTCGGTGAGCTCCCCGACCCAAGACCCTTTGTGGGGAGGGAGGAGTTTGTGGCGTCCATCCAAGGCATCATGGAGATGCTGTGAAGTATAGCTCCTCGGGGTGGCAGCTCCACTCTAACCCCCCAGGAGCTGGCTCCCCCACCCCCTCAACGAGTCGACTCCCAGGGGTCGAGGCGAGATGACCCCAGCAGGGGGAGAAGGAAGTGCACCAGGAAGAAAGCCTGTGAAGGAAAGGATGGGAGAGGGGGTTGAGCGAGACCTCACCGACCGGGAGTTGTTCTCCATCCCAGCGAGTGCCAGCTTTCCAGGCGAGCAGGTCGCGCGAGTAGAGGTGGCGAGACCACCCCTTAGGGGGTCTCCCTTCAGTTAGCTGATCATCTCAGCTCCTGTTCCCGAGGGGTTCCGAGAGCCTGACATGTCCAACTATACCGGGAAGGATGACCCTGTCCAGCACCTGCAGTGGTTCGAGGATGCCGTCTCCATTAGGCCGATGACAGATGCCTTCAAGTGCCGCCTCTTCACGATCATGCTGAAGGACAAGGAGAGGGACTGCTTCCACCAACTCCCTCTGAGATCGATCTTTGGGTTTGAGGACTTGAGCTAGAGCTTTCAGCTTCGCTTCTCCACCTCTAAGAAGAGGAAGAAGAGTCCCGAGTCCATCTTCCTGATAAGACAGGGGGCTGAGGAGTCGCTTTCCCGTTACGTTGACAGGTTCCAAGAAGAGATCCTGGAGGTCCAGGAGATGCTAGGGTATGCCCTCCAGATGGCATTCACAGTGGGGTTGCGCGAGGGGTTCTTCAAGATGAGCCTGGCCCGAAAGGCCCACCTTTCCTTCGAGGAGCTGATGGAAATAGCAGCAGAGGAGATAACAACCGAGGCAGCCAACTAGGAATTTGTCAAGAAGTTGGCAAAATTGACAGAGTCAGAGTCGAAGGAGCCAGGTGGCTCGAGGCATCAGGAGGGAAGAAGGAGAGAGGAGCAGAGAGCCCAGGGACTCATGGGACCTCAATTGAAATTCTAAGGAAGAAGTCTCATCCAAGGTGGGTGGAATTTTCAGGGAGGCCAAGGAAGGTTCAACTTTCAAAGACAAGCCCCTCGGCAGCTCCTACCCCCACAACAACAAGCGATGGAGATTGGTCGAAGGGAGAGGAAGAACCGTTAGGGAAGGAGAAGAGTCAGAGTAGAGTTACCCTACTGTGACTTCCACCAGGAGGAAGGCCATGCAATATCTACTTGTCCCGAATTTCTAGAGTTGAGAAGGACAAGAGCTTCGACACCACAGCCTCATCAGCCTCAGCAAGTGCAAGATCCGGTGCGGATTGAAGAAGTCCAACCCGAGGCGGCAGGGGAGAGATGTGAGGACAGGGTTGATGTGGGCACCCAGGGATGGATTCGATGATTCATGAGGGAAGAGGGAGGTAGGAAAGAAGTGAATCATCTCTTGTAATAATTTGGATGGCATTGTATCAACTATGATTAATGATAGGAACCACCAAAAAATATTTATGATCAATGAAAGGTCTCACCTCGAGATGGATTCCGCTGTCAGGATCTCACTAGCTAGCAGGGCATGTTGATCTCTTAGAGGGTGAGTAGGTCTCACCTCGAGATGGATTCCTTTGTCAGGCTCTCACTAGCTGGCAGGGCAGGTTGATCTCTCGGAGGGGGAGTAGTTCTTACCTCGAGATGGATTCTGCTGTCAGGCTCTCACTAGCTGGCAGGGCAGGTTGATCACTCGGAGGGTGAGTAGGTCTCGCCACGAAATGGATTCCGCTGTCAGGCTCTCACTAGCTGGCAGGGCAGGTTGATCTCTTGGAGGGTCAGTAGGTCTCACCTCGAGATGGATTCCACTGCCAGGCTCTCACCAGCTAGCAGGGCGGGTTGATCTCTCGGAGGGTGAGTAGGTTTCACCTCGAGATAGATTCCGCTGCTAGGCTCTCACTAGCTAGCAGGGCAGGTTGATCTCTCGGAGGGCGAGTAGGTTCCACCCCAAGAAGGCCCGCTAACCAGGCTCTCATCTAGCTAGCAGGGCTGTAGGCTCACTCGGTGGTTGGAGGTGACTTGGAGATGACGTCATGAGAGTCCGACTTTCGGAGAGCGTAACAGACACAAGGTAGTCTACCATGCTCAACACGCTTTAATTCCTAACGCACCTACACAAGCATCTATCATTTTGTTACGGATCAGCTCAAATGTAGCACTAAAACCACAAGGAGGAGAGATCGACTCTAAAATAACGATCAAAATGAGAGTCGGATGATTCCCCAAATCAATGTAAAGGTTGCCACTCGTTTTTGAGAGTAAAATCTTGGCTCTAGGCCAAGATCCACGCAAGCAAATGGGATCTACCCGATCCGGATTATAGAAGCTTAAAACGATGAAATCAATCTTGGAAATGGCAAGCAATAGTATTTAAAATCACGAAAAAGCAATGTTTGTTCATCCTCCACAATACTAAGCAAGAAATCACAAAGATTAGGGGAGAGAAGTTACCCAACCTATTTTCATGAACACACTTGATAAGGTGGGAGAATCACTCTCTCCACGGATCCACCGGCGTCGCACCGAATGGGCTGCAACCTTCTTCCTTGGAGTCTCACTGAGGGAAGCTATGCCGGCGTCGCACCGAAGTAGGGGGAGGAAGCAACGGGGGGGGGGGGGGGGGGGGGGTTCACACCAAGGCCGGCGGCTAGGGAGGGATCTCCTTGGCCGAACACTCTCAAAATGAGGGATAGGGTTTCCTTTTTTATTCTCTAATCTCATTCTCATAAAGGGGGCTCCATATATAGGAGTTACAACACACACATCTAACCATCCAAGATGGAGATGAAATCTCATCCATCCGAAAGGCTAAATACACACCAAAATGTTTGTCAAAATGCAGGATATAAATATTACAAATCCTAAAATGAATATAAAATTATTAACCAAGCTTGGAATAATTTTATATAGGCACATATAAAAATAAAAATTAATTAGAGCTTGAAATATTAAATAAAAAGTCTTCAAGCGGGTTTAGCACGCCACATGCGGAGGTTGGAGCGTCGTCTTCCGTTAGCGTCGCCATGGCTCCGAAGGTCTTTATGTTGTAGAGCCTCGGCAATCGAATCGCCATCAAGTGGAAGTAGTGGGGCGGCAGCACCAATCCTCCCTTGCTCAAAATCACGTATCTCTGATGCGTGGTCCAAGAGATAACGATGGATAAGAGCGGCTTCCAAGCATAGAAGCTCCGTCTCGAGGACCCAAGAGTCGTCTGAAGGGGGGAGGTCACGCCAACGGACGAGGAAGCGGTAGGTAGCACAATCAGGAGTAACAAGTGGCTCACCCGTCATGATACTATCTGGAGTAAGGAATGTCTTGGGAAACCTGGGAAGCATGTTAGCAGTAGGAATGAAGGAATGCAACTCACCATCTGAGGAGATACCTGTGGGGACCGTAAGAGACAGATCATCCGAACTACCACTCCCCAACCCATTAGAAAGTTTAGTGGAAGGAGAAGACGATAAAGAATTCAACACTGGTGGAGGAGAAACAAGCAGCGTCAAATCCGAGACATTAAAAATGGGGGAGATACCCCAATTAGTAGGAAAATCCAAAACGAAGGCATTGTCTCCTAACGTGCCAGTTGGTAGTCGTTCGGGAACTAATCAGACTAAGACCAAATCGCCAATCTTAAAGTGTGACTTCAACACGCTTAGTGGCCGAGCAGGCCGCCAATCTTAAAGTGTCGCCCCAGCAGGCAGACCAAATCGCCAATCTTAAAGTGTCTCCCAGCAGGCCGCTGCTCGTCCGACTTCAACACGCTTAGTGGCCGAGCAGGCCGCCAGGTCGCCACTTGTAGGCCACCTATTCGCCCAAGCCGCCCCCCTCCCCCGCTTCCCGCCTAACCGCCAGGCTGCCCGGTCTGAGGGTCTACCCCTGGTGGACTGCAATTAGCTACTTTGGACAGCGGGATTTGGCTGTTGGCAGGCCAATCCGGGGGCATTTCAGTAATTTTCAAAGTAGTGGAGGTTGGTTATTTGCAGGTCATTACCAGAAAACTATAAATAGGCCCTTAGGGGTGCCTTGGAGAGGATCACTTCTTCACTCTCTTTTCATCCTCCAAGGCACCATAGCTCAGCATTGGCTAGGGAGGGGGAGATCTCCATGGTCTTTCGGGTGTGAGGTGGGGCCTTTGCACTAAAGCCAAGGGTCTGTTTCTAGTTTCCTGAGCCTTTGGTCCATGACATCCCCCTGAGTGTAGTAAGTGTGAGGTCACCCATTTCAAGGGACCCCGAACTCCACGAGAGACCAAGTTTTTGGTTTCAACAAGTTCACATACCTAAGAAATTTTCCTGGTGTTCAACTAGGTTAAATATGACTACCTACTAGAGATCATAATTTTTTCATTTGAATTTCTATATGATTTCCATTTAAGATTACAATCATCATTAAATCATTTTCCAAATGAAGTACATCAATTATATACCCAAAACTTCTAGAAATATTATTGGAGGTCAACATTGACATAATAATATAAAATACAAAATTTCATGAACCTATCCAGTTAATTGGCCTAACAAAATTCCATAAGAATGTTATTATTAAAATAACACCACTTGAATTTTTAGCATATATACTCACCCATAAATTATCAAATACTATAAACTTTCACATAATTTTCCAGCAATGATTTCTTTCACTTTTTATTAATTTCCAAGAAGGCGCAATAATGTAATTCTACTAAAAATTCAAGGTAAAGTTTCCAAACAAGCTTATAAAATTTTCCAGAGGTGTATGATGTCATACTATGGCTTGTGACAGAGTTTCAGAATTTATAAAAGTATTTAGCCATATTTTCAATTTTATTTCCAAAAAGGAAATAATTTTCAATAATTCCAAATAATGGGATTTTTCGTCCCAAAAATCCCATCCTTCCAATGGGAGGTGTATTTCATTCCTATAAGCCTCTGTCCAAAATTTCATGGACATGCATTGGGCCAAATGAGCTAAATTCCATTTTCCCATTTCTACTATAGGCACACCAAATTTCAATGTAACTTCATCATGCATGTTATATTTCCCAAACATGCGGAGGTCAAAATAGCATAAAATTTTTACCATAGTTATATAATGACCAAATGGCCATGTCATCCAAATTTGGGGGCATTTGGAGTTGTAGATCTCCAAAAATTCAATTAATTCTATAAATGATATTTCTCCAAAAACTATGGAAAAATACTTTCCAAAAATTCCCATTTTTGGTCAGTCCTAAGTCTGACCTAATCATATTTCAGGCCAAAATCTCAATGCATGGGGAGTTATGATTTGGATGGGGCACTCAATTGAAATTTTTCCATTTCCTAGGACCAGTCTTGGTAGAATGCCACTACAGAGCGCTATAGTGCTTCAAATTACATGTTTAGGGTGTTAAAGTAATGTTAAGACCTAGATCTACATTTTATATGTTGGTCACTTTTTCTTAATCTGCCCTTAAATGGCCTAAATGTAAGTTGGAAATTTCTGTATAAAACGTGACAGAATACTATAGTTTTATATATTTACATATCACGAATCTTGAAGCAAAAATGGATGACATCCATTCATCTTCCTCCTCCAGCCAAGGGCCGATATTTCCCTGATGTGGAGCCTCTTCAAACCTCATTTCCCGGCCACCCCTTAGCCTCCACAGCCGGCTACCACCACCACCTCCTCTATTGAGGTGGTGGCCAATGTTTGTGGCGAAATGGTGGTCGGAAACCGCCACTCCGGCGATCCCGAGCAAGCTTAAAAGCTTGAGATTTTCTTCCACACCTCACATGGATCCAAGCTCAATTGAGCTTGAAATCTCTCCTAAATGATCTCGGAGGCTAGCACAGTGGGAGAGGAGAAATCGAACTTAATCTGAGCCCGACGGTGGCAGCTGCGGCGGTTGGCCATGAAATTTCTCCTCTTCGGCGAGCTTGCTCCCGAACTCGTTTCTCCACCAAAAGCTTTGATCCAGATATCGAATTCAACTCCTCTAAACCTTCTAAAGCTAATGGGAGGGTTGGTGAAAGTGCAACTAGATCTGATATACTCTAGAGGGGGGGGGGGTGAATAAAGTATATGGTGCTTTAAAAACTTTTACAAACTTTTACAACTATTGTTGTAATATGTGTGAGCAGGGAAGCAATAATAAATCTAACTACAACACTAAGCTAAGCAAAAGCTAAGCACAGACAAAATCAAGGCCAGAAACAAAAATGAAAGCAAGCAGAACCAGAAGACACAAGGAAATATAGTGGTTCCCCAAACTTGGGTACATCCACTCTTCTACCACCCTAGGTAGGAATCCACTGCAGGATAAGTTGATCAGGTGTCCTGGGCACCAATGAGCTTTTGATAAGGTGCTCAAAAACCAAAGCAGATTTTTTGATCAGGTGTCTTGCCACCAATGAGCTTTTGACAAGGTGCTCAAAAACCAGGTTCAAACTTTTGAAGGGAGTTTGAAAATCCCTTTACAGAGTGGGGGTGAGAGATTGATGGAAGTCTTCTCTTTCTCAAACAACTGAGAAGACTATGTGGATTGATGTCAAAGCTCCCCCTGAATCCTTGAAATCTTCAGGAAGAAAAGCTTTGCTGAGGGTGATAGGCCTTCAAAGGTTGAACTCCAGCAATGGATGATTTCAGCAATAGCTGAAATGTTGAGTGTTTGGAGTCTTGAATATGTTGGCCTTGAACATTTTGAAAACTAAAGAGATCTGAGGATTTTGAGAAGGCTTGATCTCCTTTAATGAGTGTTCTTCAGAATTCTTTTTGACAGAAGATTTTGAGTGAGTCTCTGTAATCTGTATTGTGTTCTCTGTTCTTGTTCTTGTTAGAGATTCAAAAACATTCTCTCTTTTATTCTCTGGTCCTGAATTGAATATCATTTTCTGTCAAGGATAGTCGTTGGCCTGCATTGATTGCATCATTAATTGCATAATCTCTTCTGGAGGAAAGTCCACCGAATTATTCCTTGAAAAGTCCCTTGAAACTTGGTCCAGAATTGAATGAAAACGGCTAGCAAATCTCTGAATTAATTGCAGAATAACTCCTAACTGATTTGAATTTGAATTCTGGAAGTTATCTGAAATCGTCGAACTGAGCTCTGCTATCGTCGAGCTGAGCTCAGCGATCTGAAAACACACAGCGGCAAGATAATCATCGATCTGAGCTCCAAGATCGTCGAACTGAGCTCAGAGATAAAGGTCTAATGCAGAGTCAAAATCGTCGACCTGAGCTCACCGATCGTCGAATGGAGTTCGACGATATTATGAAGTTGAGCTCAGCGATCGTCGAATGGAGTTCGACGATCTGTCGAAGTTGAGCTAGACGATCGTCGACCGGAGTTCGACGAATCGTCGTGCTGAGCTCGACGATCAGACTTAGTCTCCAGACAGAAAAACTTGGTCTTCAGGGCAGCTTCCAAACCTAGACTTCTAACCCTTAGACTCAATTCTAATTGACCTATTAAGCTATATAGAAGGTCAAGCAAAGGTTCCTAGAGACATAGTGATCCTGACCCAAATTAATAATAGGGTGTTCCAACAATCTCCCCCTATTTGGGTTAGGATTACTATTTACAGACTTTGGAAAAATCAAATAACAACATACAAGCAGTAAAACATGAAAACAACAGCTAGACATTGCAGAAACATCACAGAGATATATATATGTCATCCAGATAATCAGAATTCAGAGAAACTGTCACCTTACAATGTCACTTCTTCTCTTTGCCTTTAACCATTTTGATTTCTCTGTTAGGATTTAGGGCTTCTTTGTTGGACCTGGTGTCATCTGCTGCACCCAAATAAGTTTGCTTTGTAGGCCTAGGAACCACAGTAGCAGGATGCAACTCCATGTATCTGTCAGCATCAAAGAATTTACTGGAGCCATATCTGTCTAATTCTTTCTGTCTTTGTTCTGACATTGTAGAAATGTTGGAAGAATCTAATCCTTGTTCTTTGGCCTTCTTAATCTGATCCAGTGCAGCCAATTCCTTCATCCTGGCAGTCCAAGCAGCTGGATTCTTTTCAGGGTCCTCAAATGGTACAGGTGGCTCATACCTGTTGGAAGAATTGTCTTGAGGAGGCCTGTCAGACACTGTCTCTTTTAGCTTGTAGGGGAAAGGACCAGAAGTAGTATCAGCAGGACTATGTCCTCCCCTAGAATATGGGTGCTGCCTGGAGTACCCTTTGCAATAAACCTGAATATCTCTCTGATTACCCCTATATCCTCCTCTCCTAGAATATGAACCCCTAGATTGGCTTTCCCTTTGGTAGGATCTGGCATGGGGTTGATAGGGAGCCTGGCTTCTGGCTGGGGCTTGATTTGCAGAGCTTCCACCTGCACCTGCATCATGAGGAGGTGGTGGAGGAGGATGAGGGTGCTGGAATTGAGATGAGCCCTTCTCATATTTTCTCTTTTTCTTCATGGCTTTCAGCTGGTTTTTAGAATATTGCATCCAATGTTCGGTGATATGGCAATTATGAAGGATGTAATAAGGAATGTCATTGTTATCTTTGACTTTTGCAGGAGGAACCCTTTTCATTGCCTTGCTCCTTGCCTTCCTTTTCCTGGCAATGGTAGCAGATGAGTCATCAGAGTCTGTTTTAAACTCATCAGATTCAGAACTCTGGTCATCATATATAGCATCTATTTTCTTCATAAGATCTTTCTTTAGTTGAACAGCAGCAGATGAGGCAGAAGTAACAACAACAACAGCAGGAGTGGTGACAGCAGCAGTAACAGTCTCACTTACAGCAGAAACAACAGATTCACTCTCAACAGCAGATTCACTAACAACCACAGAAGCTGGAGAGGTGATAGCAGCAACAACTTCATTGATAACAGCAGTAACATCATCAAAATCTGCAGCAGGCTCAATTTCAGTGGCCTTTGACATCAGAAAGTCCTTGGATATTTGCTCATCAGAAGCAGTTGGAACTTCAGCATCAATATTAACAATCTCAGCAGTAGCAGCATCTTCAGTAGCAGTAATCACTGAATGTACAAAAGAGGAGATAATGCTGGGGTCACAACAAGAGAAAGGCACCAATGCCTTGGATAAGTCTTCTGTGGGCTGGACAGCATTACTCTCTAGCAGACAGCTGAAGAAGGCAGTATCAAAAGCAGATAGCAAAGACCTTAGGTCAATTGCAAGAACTGTAGTAGGAGTCTGACATTCTGGAGGCACAGCAACAGGAGCAGAAGGAGCAGCAGACACAGAAACATCAGCAGCAGCAGCAGTATCATCAGCAGCAGGAGCAGAAACAGCAGCAGCAACAGCATGAAAGCTTGCTTCATATGGCATCTCCCCCTGCCTAGATGCAGATACATCTGGATCAAGGCACACTGCTGGAGATGCTGCCTGAGGAAGGAGGGAGGAAAGCCTGGCAGAGAGGGCTGCCACTGACAGGTGTAGAGGAGCCAAGGAGGTCTCCAAGAGTAGAGAGAGCCTGGGGGCAATTAGCTCATACAACCTGTCAGCTAGGGCTGAGAGGTCTACTTGCACAACTGCTGGAGCAGAGGTAGATGGAATAGGAGTAGCTGAAGATGCTGGAAGATAAGGGCTGGAGAATTGTGGAATGGAGGGCTCAGGTGTGGGTAGGGTGGATATGGAGGACAAGGGGATGGAGATGGATGGAGAGAATGTTGGTTGATCAATGATGTGGTGGAGGAGGTCTTGGAATGAAGTGGAGGTGGAAGGTAAATCAGGAGGAGATGAGGGGGAATCATCCATGTAGGAATCATCCAGGAGGGTGAAGGATGGTATGGATGGTGATGATGTGATATCTGGAGGAGGGTATGAGAACAGTGGGTGGAATTGGTCTGCTGGAGGAGGTAGAATGGGGTCTGGAGATGGAGTTGATGTTGGAGATGGGCTGGATATGGTAATGGTGGATGGAGCTGGAATGGTGGATAGTATGGGAAGGGTTGGAATTGGAGGAGGAGAGGAGGCAGCAACAACAGCATCCAGGTCTTCTGCAGGAGCAGTGACCTGTGGGAGAGTGACTCCTTGAGTCCTTGTGCCTGAAGGAGCACTTGAGGAGGGCCTGCCAGGCTTTCTTATTTGCCTGTCCCACTTGCCAAAGAGGGCACAGGTTAGTCTCTTGGAGGCATTTATGTGAACTCCAGAGGAGACCAGCAAGGCAGGGCACCTGGTCTGCAGGAAAACTCCAAGAATCCTTCCAAAATTAACAAAACTTTTATTTATTTTCTTTTTGATTTGGTCAAAGAAGACCTCTCTCCAGTTCAGATTTTTCTTATCCACCAGAGCTCCCATGATACAGAGCTGATGTCTGGATATAGTGTCATGAGCAGAGTGCTTTGCAAGAAGCACTTTCCCTACCACATCTGCTAGGAACCTATATTCAACAGACAGATTCCTCCTGAATAGCTTGCTGGGGTTTCCCTCTGGATGACCCATCCTGACAAGCAGGTCAGAAAACTACTCTCTAGATAACTCAGCAGATTCTTCTCCAGTTCTCAGTCCAAAAACTTCTGTTAAAACTGTGGGGGTCAAGGGTACCTGATTTCCAGCAATAGACCCAACTATTGTGTTGTTGTCTAGATTATGAGCAGTATAAACCCACTCCTTTATCTCATCTGAAGCCAGCTTAATTCTGGTGGTCATGAGGGCAGACAGATTCTGGTCTTTGAACAAACCCAGTATGTCTTAGAAAATCTGATCAGTAGTGTTTAAGGATTCCAGATCAATGTCGAACCCAACATCGAACTTCATTGCGGCAAGAACTGCAACTGACACAGCCATTGTACCTGCAAAAACTCAATAAACAAAACGACCAAGTGTAGAACTGTTTGGAGGGAAAGAAAATCCTGCAGAGAAATCGAAAACGCAAGAGAGAACGACGGCGAAAAATGAGTTTTATATTAGGGTTCGACGCAGAATTGGAAAGATCGTTGAACTCAGTTCGACGATCGAGGCTTCTAAAGGAATCTGAAGAGTCTTCAACATCATCGATCTCCGTTCGACGATATTGGAGAGTGTCGAGCTCTGTTCGACGATCGTTCAGAGAACAAAATCGTCGAGTGTCGTTCGACGATCGTTGACCGGAAGAGATAGTTCATACTATCTGAGAGGCGCTGAACTCAGTTCGACGATTTTGGAAATCGTCGATCTCCGTTCGACGATCTTAGGGGAAATCGTCGAACACAGTTCAGAGATCAGAAAAATTCTAGACGCTAAGAAAAATCAGAATTTTTGCCTAGTCTTGGTTAATTTTGAGCTTTCAAAATCTTGGATATTATTTAAGACTTCCTCCATCTAACATTCCTAACTGATTTAGGAAGAAGGTGTGTTTCTTTTCATCCAAAGGCTTGGTGAAAATATCTCCCCTTTGTAAATCAGTTGGGGTATATTGTAATTCAATTTTATTCTTTTCAACATTATCCCTTAAGAAGTGATGCCTAATCTCTATGTGTTTTGTCCTACTATGGAGGACTGGATTTTGAGCTATGGAAATAGCACTTGTGTTATCACAAAAGATTTTAGACTTTTCTAAGTTGTAACCATAGTCTAGGAGTTGGTTTTAAATCCACAATATTTGTGAACAACAACTGCCTGCAGCCATATATTCAGCTTCAGCAGTTGAAGTTGACACAGATGTTTGTTTCTTACAAAACCAAGAGACAAGTCTGTCACCAAGGAACTGACAAGTTCCATTGGTGCTTTTCCTGTCAATTCTGCATCCAGCATAATCAGCATCTGAGAATTCAGTTAAATCAAATGTTGAATCTTTTAGATACCAGAGACCTAGATTTGGACAACTCTTAACATACCTGAGAATCCTCTTTACTAAAGTGAGGTGTGACTCTCTAGGGCTTACTTGGAACCTAGCACATATACATGTAGGAAACATTATATCTGGTCTACTAGCTGTAAGGTACAGTAAAGAGCCAATCATTGCTCTATATGTTGTCTGATCAACATGTTTCCCATGTTCATCAGCATCCAATACAACATTAGTAGGCATGGGTGTTTTCATACAAGATGCCTCAGACATACCAAATTTCTTAACCAGTTCATGTGCATACTTGGTTTGAGAAATGAAGATGCCTTCAGCATGTTGTTTGACTTGCAATCCTAGGAAGAAGGATAGCTCACCCATGCTACTCATCTCAAATTTAGAATGCATTAGGTTAGAAAACCTTCTGCACAATTTGGAGTCAGTAGAACCAAAAATGATATCGTCTACATAAATTTGTACTAGTAGGGTATGAGACTTATGGGTTCTAATAAAAAGAGTTTGATCTACTCTACCCCTTATAAAACCATTTTCCAAGAGAAAGCATGCTAAGGTCTCATACCATGCTCTAGGAGCTTGCTTGAGACCATATAATGCTTTATTTAATCTAAAAACATACTCAGGATAAGTTGAAGAGATAAAACCTGTAGGTTGTCTGACATAAACTTCCTCTTTGATGTCTCCATTTAAGAAAGCACTTTTGACATCCATCTGACAGACTTTGAAGCCTTTGTGAGCTGCATAAGCTAGAAATATTCTGATGGCTTCCAATCTTGCAACTGGTGCAAAGGTCTGGTCGTAGTCAATTCCTTCTTCTTGAGAGTATCCCTGAGCAACTGGCCTTGCCTTGTTCCTTATAATTACTCCTTGATCATCCAGTTTGTTTCTGAATACCCATTTTGTTCCAACAATGGAATGATCCTTAGGCTTTGGCACTAGTTCCCATACTTTGTTCCTCTCAAATTGATGCAACTCCTCTTACATTACAATAATCCAGTGTGGATCTTGCTCTGCATATTGAATGGACTGAGGTTCAATTTGAGATAGGAAGCAGGTGTGCAATAGGTTTTGGTTGACCTGATTTCTGGTTTGCACACCAGCTGAAATTTCTCCAATTATTTGGGAAATTGGATGGTCTCTTGATGTTACTAAATCAACAGGGGGTGTTGATTGTTCACCAACTTGTGTTGTTGTTTTCTCTTGTGGTACAACAACTAGCTCTTCAAGTGGTGCTTCAATATGTTGAGCATTCCCTTCATCTTCACTGCTTTCATCCTCTTGAGCAACCTGTAACTTGTTCATATCTTCAACTAGAGAATGTACCTGCAAAGGATCTATGGTAGAAGAAATCTTCTCCTTGAAAGACATGTTAGTTTCATCAAAAGAAACATGAACAGATTCCTCAATTTTCAAAGATGATTTGTTATAGACCCTATAGGCCTTGCTGATCATGGAGTATCCCAGAAACACTCCTTCATCAGCTTTGGCTTGAAATTTTGCTAAATATTTCTTGTCATTATTGTGAATGTAGCAAATGCAACCAAATACTCTAAAATAGTCAACTTTAGGTTTCTTCCCTTTGAGTAATTCATAGGGAGTCTTTCCCTTTAGTTTATGTATCAGACTTCTGTTCAGCACATAGTTGGAGGTGTTCACTGCCTCTGCACAAAAGGATAGAGGTAGATGAGCATCTGACAACATTGTGGTGGCAGATTCAATAAGGGTTCTATTTTTCCTTTCAGCTACCCCATTTTGTTAAGGAGTTCTAGGAGCTGAGAAAGTATGCCTGATCCCTTCACTCTGACAGAACTCTTGCATAAGAAGAGAATCAAACTCTGTCCCATGATCACTTCTGATCAGGGCAATGTGAGTATTGAACTCAATCTGTATACATTTGAGAAACTCTGTCAGACACTTAAAGTTATCAGACTTCTTCCTTAGAAAGAACACCCAAGTGAATCTAGAGAAGTCATCTACAACTACCAAAGTGTAGGATTTCCCTCCTAGGCTTTGTACTGTGATGGGTCCAAAAAGATCCATGTGTAACAGATACAATATCCTAGGTGAATCACTCTTATTAAGTGACTTAAAACTATTTTTAGTTTGCTTGCCTAATTGACAAGCCTTGCAGAGTCCTTCCTTCTTGTAGGGGCCAGAAGGTAGTCCTCTAACAAGGTTGTCTTTGGATAGCCTAGCAATAGTTCTAAGGTTTAGGTGTCCTAATCTATTATGCCATAAAACATTTGGTCTACAGACTGAATTAAACAAGCAGATATCTACATTAGTTGAAAGAAAATCTACTAAGTAGATGTTACCTTTCCTTTTACCTGTCAACACAGTTGTGTTGTCCTCTGACTTGATTTTGCATAAGGTTTTGCTGAAGGTCACCTGGTAGCCTTCATCACACAGCTGACTGATGCTAATAAGGTTGTGCTTCAGTCCTTCTACATAAGCTACCTTCTTGAAGGTTACTGAACCAATCTGGACTCCACCATATCCTTTAGTTTGTCCAAAGTTGGAATCACCAAAGATAACTTTGGGTCCAAGCTTGGCTCTGAAGGATGTGAGGTTGTCCTTGTTCCCTGTCATGTGCTTAGAGCACCCACTATCCAAGTACCATTGCTGGTTAGATGTTGGATAGGTCTTCACCTGCACAAAAAATAATTTACTTGTTTTTGACCCAGTTTACCTTGGGCCTAGGTTGATAGCCTTTAAATTCAGAAATGAAAGACATCCCAGGTTGACTCTTATATCCTTCAGGATGATATCTCCTTGGAGGTAAAATCCATTCAGTATAAGGGTTAAAGGTTTGGGATGAAGAACCCTTAGGATTCAATTTTGATTTGCCTTTAAACAAGTTTCCAGAGCTCTGACCTCTGTTCGACGATCTTGGGGCTGCGTTCGACGATCTTGGGTCAGATCGTCGAGCTCCGTTCGACGGTCGACTATTGGTGAGGTCAGGTATATGAGATCGTCGACCTGCGTTCGACGACTTTGGCTGAGATCGTCGATCAGCATTCGACGATGTTTCTTGAGATCGTCGAGCTGCGTTCGGCGATCGTCGATCTTCATTCGGCGATAGTCAATCTACGTTCGACGATTTCTGCTGGGACTTAGTTTTCTGAGGCAGATCAGAATTTTTCCTAGCAACCTCTACAACTCCCTTTCCCTTGTTAGAAATAAACTTGATGGGAGTTGTTAGAATAATAGGTTGGCTGGATGAGGCACCCAAGCCCAGTTTACTGTTAAATCTAGAGTTCACTGTGCTTGTGATGTCCATCAGCTTGATACTTCTCCCATTAAGGGATTCTTCAAGCTTCTTGGCCTCAGAGAGCTCACTTTTCAGTGTAGCTATCTGTTCCCTACAGTTCTCCAACTCCTGAGAGAGTTTGAGGTTTTCTGACTTTAAAACATTGTGTTCAGATAATTGATTTCTGAGAGAGATAATCTCTTTCTCAGACTTTAGCAGGTCTAAACACAGTGCTTTAAATTCAGATTTAAAATCTTCTGAACTAAAATCAAAAGAGCTAATTACCTGATCTTCTTCAGGTTGAGTTTCTGAGTCTGACTCTGACTCTTCTTCCTCTGAATTGTGCTGTGAGGCATTAATTGCCATCATGCAGAACTCCTTTTCTTCTGCATCATCCTCATCGTCTCTGGAGCTGGATGAGGCTTCTGACTCCTCTTCTGTCTCACTCCAGGATTCAGCAACAAACCCTTTTCTTGTATGCTTATTTTTGCTTGAAGAGGGTTTGCCACTTCCATTCCTTTTGGAGTCTTTCTCCTTTCTTCTTTCTTTTCTGTCCCTTCTGTCCTTGTTCTTGTTCTCTGGACAGTCAGGAACTATGTGCCCTGGTTTCCTGCAACCAAAGCAAATAATGTCTTTATTGTTGCTAATGGACTTGTCATACCTTGGCTTGTCCTGCTCCTTGTATGATCTTCTTCTGAAGTCCTTTCTGGCCATCTTGTAGAATCTTTTGGCCAACAAGCTGAGTAGTTCATCATTGCCTGTGCTCTTATCTTCAGGCAGATCCTCAGTTGCCTTAAAGGCTATGGTCTTCTCTTTCCTTGTGGCTGGTGAAGCAGCCTTCTGTTCTTCCTCTCTATTCTTGATAAGTAGCTCATAAGATTTGAGCTTACCCAACAAAGCTTCAGTGGTGATCTCATTCAGACTTCTGGCATCCTTAATTGGCCAGATTCTTGAATCCCAAGTGCTGGGGAAGCACATTAGGATCTTGTCATTAAGTTCAGTTAGAGAAATCTCTTTGTCCAATGTCCTTAGCTCACTGACAATTAGACTTAACCTATTGTACATGTCTCCCACTGACTCAGTCTCTCCCTTCTTGAAGTTCTCATATTGGGAGATGAGATGGGATCTTCTATCCTTTCTCTCATCAGCTGAGCCTGAGACTATTTCTGAGAGCTTGTCCCAAATCTCCTTGGCTGAATTACATTCAGCTACCTTTTGAAATATGTCATCTGACATTGTCTGGGCTAGAATATTCATAGCCTTGGCATCAGCTACTTTCCATTTTTTGATGTCAGCATCTGTTCCTGATGGAGGTGGAACAGCATTTGTACTTGTGCTCTTTGGGGGTCTTGGACACACTGTCAAAACAGAATTAAATATATCTTCATCAATAGAATTCATGTGAAGTCTAATACTTGCTTTCCAAAGTGCAAACTTTGACAGATTGCACACTGGAGGTCTGGTGCTAGCATAATCTTTGTTTTGGGCCATGATTTGTGCAAACAAAATCTAATAATAAAATACAAAAGAAAAACAGATCTAGTTTGGGATCTTTGGGTTCAGGTGTTAGCCTGCACAACCAATCAGGTATGGTATGTTTAACCAACCTCGCTCTGATACCAATTGAAAGTGCAACTAGATCTGATATACTCTAGAGGGGGGGGGTGAAAGAGTATATGGTGCTTTAAAAACTTTTACAAACTTTTACAACTATTGTTGTAATATGTGTGAGCAGGGAAGCAATAATGAATCTAACTACAGCACTAAGCTAAGCAAAAGCTAAGCACAGACAAAATCAAGGCCAGAAATAAAAATGAAAGCAAGCAGAACCAGAAGACACAAGGAAATATAGTGGTTCCCCAAACTTGGGTACATCCACTCTTCTACCACCCTAGGTAGGAATCCACTGCAGGATGAGTTGATCAGGTGTCCTGGGCACCAATGAGCTTTTGATAAGGTGCTCAAAAACCAAAGCAGATTTTTTGATCAGGTGTCTTGCCACCAATGAGCTTTTGACAAGGTGCTCAAAAACCAGGTTCAAACTTTTGAAGGGAGTTTGAAAAACCCTTTACAGAGTGGGGGTGAGAGATTGATGGAAGTCTTCTTTTTCTCAAACAACTGAGAAGACTATGTGGATTGATGTCAAAGCTCCCCCTGAATCCTTGAAATATTCAGGAAGAAAAGCTTTGCTGAGGGTGATAGGCCTTCAAAGGTTGAACTCCAGCAATGGATGATTTCAACAATAGCTGAAATGTTGAGTGTTTGGAGTCTTGAATATGTTGGCCTTGAACACTTTGAAAACTAAAGAGATCTGAGGATTTTGAGAAGGCTTGATCTCCTTTAATGAGTGTTCTTCAGAATTCTTTTTGACAGAAGATTTTGAGTGAGTCTCTGTAATCTGTATTGTGTTCTCTGTTCTCTGTTCTTGTTAGAGATTCAAAAACATTCTCTCTTTTATTCTCTGGTCCTGAATTGAATATCATTTTCTGTCAAGGATAGCCATTGGCCTGCATTGATTGCATCCTTAATTGCATAATCTCTTCTGGAGGAAAGTCCACAGAATTATTCCTTGAAAAGTCCCTTGAAACTTGGTCCAGAATTGAATGAAAACGGCTAGCAAATCTCTGAATTAATTGCAGAATAACTCCAAACTGATTTGAATTTGAATTCTGGAAGTTATCTGAAATCGTCGAACTGAGCTCTGCTATCGTCGAGCTGAGCTCAGCGATCTGAAAACACACAACGGCAAGATAATCATCGATCTGAGCTCCAAGATCGTCGAACTGAGCTCAGAGATAAAGGTCTAATGCAGAGTCAAAATCGTCGACCTGAGCTCACCGATCGTCGAATGGAGTTCAACAATATTATGAAGTTGAGCTCAGCGATCGTCGAATGGAGTTCGACGATCTGTCGAAGTTGAGCTAGACGATCGTCGACCGGAGTTCGACGAATCGTCGTGCTGAGCTCGACGATCAGACTTAGTCTCCAGATAGAAAAACTTTGTCTTCAGGGCAGCTTCCAAACCTAGACTTCTAACCCTTAGACTCAATTCTAATTGACCTATTAAGCTATACAGAAGGTCAAGCAAAGGTTCCTAGAGACATAGTGATCCTGACCCAAATTAGTAATAGGGTGTTCCAACAGTTGGTTTTGACTGATATGGGCTGTATAAGGAGATATTCCTATGGGAATTTCGGCCATGCCTTGGATGCTTCACTGTGAGTTCCAAGTGGCATGAAATTGGGTTGGAAAGGCTGAAAATTGATGTGTGGGTTCAGATGTAGGCTTGTGAAGAGAGGAGGAGGGCCACATGGCATCCATCTCTTATCTCCCTCTCTTCTCTATCCTTTTTTCCCCAAATTTCCAAAACTATCTCCTTGCATGCAGTCTCTCTCCAATTTTAGGGGGGGTAGGGGTTGTCATTGACCATTTAGGCTGGTCATGGGCCTTCGCTCATGGGCTTTGCCCTTTGGGAATGAGCTTGGCCTTCCTTTTTCTTCCTTTAGGCTTCATGTTGACTTTGTTGACTTTTAGGGTTGACTTGGTCAACTTGATGAGTGGGATGACCCCATTTGATGATCATGGATCCTATGGCACCAGCCAACATGGATTGGGCCATGGTGGTGCCCCACTTGGGCTAATTGGTCTCATATGTGTTGATTTGACCAATTTAGGGTCTAGGGTTGACTTGGGTCAACTTGGGTCAATAGGTGACCCAATGGTATGAATTTTGTTTCACTTAGATTGCTTTTAGGGTTAGGGGAATAGTGGTAGGGTCAATGTGTACCTATGATTCCAATTTGGGCTAGTTTGACCTAAGTTCACTTGAACCTTATAGTGGGCCCTATATGAATCCACCCTAACTCCTTTGGTCAAACCTAGCCTAACCCTATTCACTCACCACATGTCCTACCCTAATCTAAATTTAGGGTTCTAGTAGGAAATGAGATGTTACATAGCCTACTCGTCTAACCACGTGACTTGTTCGATCTATTTATTTGTAAAGCCGTATATACTTATAATTATTTAGTCCCACATTACTTATTTGTAATCTCTCTCATCTCCTCCATTATATAAAAGGGAGACTATACCTTTGCAATATACACCTTTTTTGGATATTTGGGCAGGGCTGTAGGCACACCTGGCGGGAAATGGTTGGATCTTGGAGAGTTTTGCACTACCCCGAGCCTGGCTCGGCCCTAGGTAGACCCGTTTCACAGGCTCTCACTAGTTGGCAGGCCTGAAGGCTCGCTTATGGGGGTAAGGGACCCCGAGTGCTGCTCGGCCCCGGGTAGACTCGTTGCTCAGGCTCTCATTAGGTGGGTAGGGCTGTAGGCATACCTGGGGGAAAGGGTTGGATCTTGGAGAGTTTTGCACTACCCCAAGCCTGGCTCGGCCCCAGGTAGACCCGCTGTGCAGGCTCTCACTAGCTGGCATGTCTGAAGGCTCACGTGTGGGGGTAAGGGACCCCGAGTGCTGCTCGGTCCCGGGTAGACTCGCTGCTCAGGCTCTCATTAGCTGAGCAGGGCTGTAGGCACACCTGGGGGGAAAGGGTTGGATCTTGGAGAGGTTTGCTCTACCCCGAGCCTGGCTCGGCACCATGTTGACCGGTTGCGCAGGCTCTCACTAGCTGGCAGGTCCAAAGGCTCACCTATAGGGGTAAGGGACCCCGAGTGTTGCTCGGCTCCGGGTAAACTCGCTGCTCAGGCTCTCATTAGCTGGGCAGGGTTGTAGGCGCACCTGGGGGGAAAGGGTTGGATATTGGAGAGTTTTTCATTATCCCGATCCTGGCTCGACCCCAGGTAGACCCACTACACAGGCTCTCACTAGCTGGCAAGTCCGAAGGCTCGCCTGTGGGGGTAAGGGACCCTGAGTACTGCTTGGCCCCGAGTAGACTCTTTGCTCAGGCTCTCATTAGCTAAGCAAGGTTGTAAGCACACCTGGGGGAAAGGGCTGGATCTTGGAGAGTTTTGCAGTACCCCAAGCCTAGCTCGACCCCAGGTAGACCCGCTATGCAGGCTCTCACTAGCTGGCAGGTCTGAAGGCTTGCCTGTTGGTGTAAGGGACCCCGAGTTCTGCTCGGCCCAGGGTAGACTCGCTGCTCAGGCTCTCATTAGCTGGGCAGGGCTGTAGGCACACATGGGGGGAAAGGGTTGGATCTTGGAGAGTTTTGCACTACCCCGAGCCTGGCTCGGCCCCAGGTAGACCCGCTGCGTAGGCTCTCACTATCTAGCAGGTCCGAAGGCTCGCCTATGGGGGTAAGGGACCCCGAGTACTGCTCGACCCTGGGTAGACTCGCTGCTCAGGCTCTTATTAGCTGGGCATGGCTGTAGGCACACCCAGGGGGAAAGGTTTGGATCTTGGAGAGTTTTGCACTACCCCGAGCCTGGATCGGCCCTAGATAGACCCGCTGTGCAGGCTCTCACTAGCTGGCAGGTCCGAAGTCTATCCTGTGGTGGAAAGGGACCCTGAGTGCTGCTCGGCCCCCGGTAGACTCGCTGCTCAGGCTCTCATTAGCTGGGTAGGGCTGTAGGCACACCTGGGGGAAAGGGTTGGATTTTGGAGAGTTTTGCACTACCCCGAGCCTGGCTCGGCCCCAGGTAAACCCGCTGCGCATGCTCTCACTAGCTGGTAGGTCCGAAGGCTCGCCTGCGGGCGTAAGGGACCCCGAGTGCTACTCGGCCCCGGGTAGACTCGCTGATCAGGCTATCATTAGCTGGGCAAGGCTGTAGGCACACCTGAGGGGAAAGGAGGAGAGTTGGAAGAAAGGTTGGAAGGGACAAACAGGACCTCGAGTAGACCTGTTGTTAGGTTCCCACTAGCAGACATGGCCGAAGGATCTCTCAGGGGGGGGGGAGAAGGAAGGGAGAGATTATTTGTTTAAGAGGTCCCGGGAGGACCCGATGGCTATATTTAGGTCAAGCAGACGGGGTGGTCGAAATCATGATGGAGTCACGAAGCCCTTTATTCACAGGTTTAGAATTAAACACTTTCAAGTCCTAAGTAGGGATAGAATGACCCAAACCCCTCCCGACATGGCTCTCGATGCAACCCTCTCATTAGGGCTCTCGGCGTAAATCGCCCAGTGGGGGTTTCAGCCAGGTCGTCGGCAAGGCTCTCACCGCGATCATCTGGCCGGGGGGCCCGACAAGCGCGAATAGACAGGGATTCTGGGAGCAGCCTTTAAGGCAGGGCTCTCGACATACCCTTTTAGATAGACCCCTCTTAGCCAACTCTTTGAATGGAAGGCAGTTATCAACTAAGATCCTAGGGTTCGCATAAATATGACAAGCATTCGAGCGACAAAGCAAATTTTTCCACATTCAAAAAGAGTTAGGAAGTAGTGAGGGGGTTCCACCCCCTATACAAAGGTTACAGTAACTCGATTCATAAAAATTAATTGTGGCGAGCTCAAAAAAAGGTTATAATAAGCAGGTCAGCAGACGCGGAGGCTATTGAACCGACTCGCTGGAGGTTCCGCTGGACCTACCACTGCTGCTACCGCTGGAGGTCCCGCCGGAGGATTTGCTCGGGGAGTAGCCGGAGGATTCGCCGGGGAAGTAGCCGCCAGTTCCCGCAAGCTCCGCTGCATCATCGGCCGGAGAGCCGTCCTCTCCCGCAGGTCGGGTGATGGGCTCGAACAAAAAAGGCAGGATCCCTCACGCAGTGAGGATCTCGACTCCTTCGTTCAGAAGCCTCGACTCTCACAATACCTTGATCACCATCTTCGCGGTCTCTTGCGCATTCTCTTGGATGATCAGGTCCATCTCGTAGGCAGAATAATGGTGGCGCTCTACTCTTTCATCCCGCGGCGGCCGATCCTTGGTCAGGGCTAGGGCCTCCTCCAGACGCTTCACCTCGGCCTGCAATACTTGGTTCTCACCCTCGGTGCGGGCCACTCGCGCACGAGACAGCTCAATCTCCCCGAAATCCTGCGAGGCGATCCATTCAAGCTAAAGGCGTAAACATATGGAAGGGCGAGAAATTTTGGAAGGTCCTACTTACCTCGAGGGCCGAGCGAGTGGAGAGGAGTTGTTGGGCGGCAGCTAACTCGGCCCTCAGGGTGGCAACTTCTGCCACTGAGGCATCCCTCGCCCTAAGAATGTCGACGAAGTTCCGCTCTATGGCGAGGGTACGACGTCCGGCCATGTGCAAAAGCTGGACTGTGCAAAGCTGGGCCTTGACGGCGTCAAAAATAAGAGCCTTGGTCGTCGTCCTGTCGAAGGAGTCGGCGTCTACCTGGCTATAGAGGCCGTATCCCAGCGCGAAGTTATGGCCTGTGACATCATTTCCCTCCCTCCAGGAGGGGAGAAGGGTGGAAATAGCTATTCGGTTATCGGTAGGGTTCCACTGGAGCATAGGGAAACCCTTCGTATCCTTATACTTGTCACCGAAGCCGAGGTTCTAGTGTCCTTTTGGCATCGAACTGCGAGAGGGCTCAGCCGGAGTCTCTGCGGCAGGCCGGCCTGCATCCATGATGGCCCGAAAACAGACTCTTACTGTGGTTGGTTCGGTGAGTCGATCGCCACAGGCTTGCTACATGAGGCAAGTACACCTATCGCAAGTAGTACTCGATATTCGTGGGAATACCGAGGTCGTATTGTTCTTGGGGTCGGGTTGACTATTCTTACTCCTCAAGGAGGACTATTATTTTACTGAAAGTAAGGTGGAGATTTTAATTAAGTAAAGACGGAAAAAGTAACAGAGCAAAAAAAAAACGATTTAGAAAAATTCGATGAAGGGTTAACGCTCGGCATCGAATCGGATTAAGACAAAAATAACTTTTAATAATTATAGGACTTAGTTTTCAAATTAATAAAAGATAACTTGGCCGTGGAGGTTCCACAAATGTGAGCTCACCTAGCTATAGAGATGTCACTCACCTTAACGCTAAGACTATTCGACCGAACGTTAGTCCGACAAAGGATTCCTCTTAATGCCTGCTTTACGCAAAGAACCCCGCTATTGGGTGGGGAACCCAATCCGGTAGAATTACGCTTGTCCTCTCTCGAGGGTATGCACACAACTCTATTTACCCCGGCGTGATCTGTCCATACGCACGGCCTCTCGGCAACCTAGCGTATGGATAACGGAAATAGGGCCCACACATCGATTTGTGGTCCTACGCGTCGTTAACCCGGGGTAAACCTTAAGTGCTTAAATTAAAGTGAAAATAAAGAGCTTTAATTATTACGAATCATTTTAAATGTCCCAATGCTTTTCGATGCCGAGGCTAATAGCGATTAGCCACACATCGGTATGGGAACGGCTTTACAATTTGATGAGGCGCGAGTTCGAAATTAAGCGCTAAAAGGTTATAATAAGAGGACATAAAAAATAACAAACATTTAGAAAGCTGAAAAGTTAGCTAAAAAGAACTCACGCACACTCCAAATTATAAATAAAACAGAATAAACTAAATTATAAAAAAATGGAAAATTACAAGTCCTACTCAAACGAGTAGACGGGAAATAAAGGCACGCCATTTAACTCTTAATGAGTAGGCGGAAATAAATGCAAGTAGAAGTCCTAATAAAATAATTACAGAAAATTAAAAGACCTGCCATTTAACTCAAAGGAATAGGCGGTAAACAAAATCCGGCCATTTAACTCTTAGCGAGTAGGCGGAAATAAACGCTAACACACACACTCTACATAATTGAAAGAAAGCAATAAAACTATTTCCTACACACACGCACTCTACGTAATTGAAGAAAGCGATAAAATAAAGCATGAAAATAAAGCATGAAAAACTAACTCGTACACTCACACACTCTACATAAATCAAAGAAGGCAATAAAATAAAGCATTAAAATTTAGCTCCTACACACACACACTCTACATGGAAGTTGAAATGACAAAATGAAAACTAACTCTTACACTAACACATACAAATTAAAAGCAAAAATGAAAGTTACCAAAAATTTAAAACTACTACTTTTATATATTTAGGTTTTACCAAAAACAAATAAAAAGAACAAAATAAAATTTTAAGAAAACAAAAGTTTTTCAAAACAAATCAAAAAACCAAAGTTCTTTAAAAATTAAAATATCAACATTTTCATTCTTAGGATTTCATAAAAGTGATAAAAAAGTGAAAAGAAAATGAAAAGAACAAAAAAGGTTTTACAATCCTACAAAAAAACTAATTAAAAAAAATAAAATCACTTTCAAAACTCTTTTACAAATACATAAGAATGAAATTTAAAAAAAAGACATTAAGGAAGAACATGTTGAAGAAGAGATAAACATATCATACCATGCTTGGAAATGAAATCTATAACAAACTCTAACATTGAGACAGGTAAAAAAAACATAGAAAATGAACAAGTTACACTCATACACACACACACACACTTTTCGTAAAAGGAAGAACAAAGGAGAAACTAAGGATAAAATGAGAAGAAAAGTGGGCACATAAGTTCATTCCAAAGCCATTTAAAAAGAGAAAAACTAACATTTTTATTGATTAAAATAGACTATTACAAAGCTATTACAAACTAAAGCTAAAGCAAAAACAAACATGAAAGGAAGGGGGGAGAAATCTCCTTACATAGCAAAGGAATCCACGGATGCAGCCCACAAAACACACTAAAGTGGCTCAAAAATGTGAACTCTTTTTCATTACAGAAATGGGGTATTTATAGGAAAAAAAATCTAAGTACACGCCCTCCGACACGGGAGTGTCTGAGGGCGTGTCACTACTGTTTGCCAAGGCGGCCAGCGATTTGACGGCAAAGTTGACGTCGGGCTGGACACGTGTCGGTCTCGCGTTGGTCACGCCCCAGGTCACGGGGTTTGACGATGGGCGTGTCAGGGAGGTGGATCTGGGCGCGGTGCGTCAAAAGTCGTGGCGCGGGTCTTGTCGGCCAGGTGGAGAAGTCACGCCCCAGGTCACGACGTGACTCTAGGCGTGTCGGGGGTTCGACGATCGTTGAGCAGAAAGTCGTCGAGCGGGAAAATCGTCGAGCGGAATTTCGTCAAGCGGGAAGAGGAGTCACGCCCCAGGTCACGGGCGTGACTTTGGGCGTGTCGCGGAGGTATCGACGATCATCGAATGGAAAGTCGAGCTGAAATCGTCGATCGGAATTCATCGAGCTGAAATCGTCGACCGGAAATCGTCGATCGGAAATTTCGCAGGATTTTGACGTGCCACGCCCCGATCACGGGCGTGACCAATTTGTCACGGGCGTGACTTGGCATTTTTTTGTAGATTTTTATTTTTTTTGTGAAAAATAAAATAAAACAAGTTAGTAAAATATTTACAAAAATAGGAGTATTTTATTGAATAAAAACAAGTAAAAGTGACAAAAATAAATGAAAACGACTTAAGTAATGTACATAAAAATATGTATATTTACAATATACCCCCATACTTAAGCTTTTGCTATTCTAGAGCAAAAGTTTGAGGTGAACTTATACGGAATAGAAAAAACTCTAAGTTTAGCTACCGCTTAATCAATTATAAGAGAGATCTAAATAAATATACGGGGTGTAAGAGTTAAGTCCTAAAATTATGTAGATGATTTAAATAACGCAAAAGTTTTGGCCAAAAGACTTCTTGATGTAATCAAATAGAAAGCAGTAATTGTATTGGTTAGATTAACAAAAATAGTTTGGAATTATATGAACTTTTAGCTTATAGGAGTTTTACCAGAAATAATGCAATTTACAAATTATGCTCTCAAAAAGATTTTTGAATTAATTCTAGAATCGTGAAATTGGCTAAGGGGATTGATGATGGTTTATGAAGAGGGTTTTGTTTTTAAGGTGGGGTAATTTTTTCTCGAACCTCTATTTTTTTTCATTTTCGATTATTAGGAAAATGAAATCTTATTTTCTTAATATCATTTTTTTCTTTTCGACTTCATAATAAAATTAACCCAATGTATATGTGTAGGAGTAATGAATTTTATCGTCTTAGTCCATAACATATAATCTTTTTAAATTATTGAGTGCCTATGTTTACAGAACGAAATCTTATTCCCATTGACATATGATCTTTTATGAATAAAAAAATATTTTTATGCCAAGTAGGTCATGATAGGTAAGGGGAGAAAGGAAAACTAGATTTTTAATTTAAAACAATTTTGAGAGCAACCTTAATAAATTGTACGTTCCAATTTTTTAGAAAGCTAAAAGTAAATATAATTGAATCCTGTAGTCGTTATTTTCTAACATAGTACACGTGCTCCTTTCAATGAAAAATTAGAAGTAGTGCCTAAAACGAGTTCGCTATTTTTAACAAAGCATAATGAATTCTTTAAAACTTAACCCCGGCTATTTAAATTTTTCGCTCAATAATTAACAAACGAATAACAAATAGAGAATTAATGAAATTCACATATAAATAAACTCAAAACAAATTTTTTGGATAGCAGGAAAGTTAAGGATGGAATATTTGATTTATTTATTTCAAAATATTTTTTTATTGTTTTTATAGTTTTTATCATCATTTTTTGTGTTTTTCATTTATTACTTTTTTTTGTATTTTTGTTTTGTTTTACTCAAATTTTTTTGAATTTTTTGAACTATTATCTTTTTTTGGTTTTTAAGTTTATGTCTTTAATATATACATAAAAAGTTTTTTTGTATTTTTTTAAGAAAATTTTCATTCTATTTACAAAGATTGGGAGAAAAAGAAAAGTTATTTACAAGAATAAGAGGGAAAAGGAAGGGGGAGCGAGAGAAGATTATTTACATAAAAATATTTACAAAGAAAAAAAATATTTGCAAAGTGAAACTAAATATTTTTTTGTTTTTTATTTTATAATTTTTTTGGAGTTTTTGGAAAAAGAAAGAAAAAGAAAATGAAATTTTTTTTTTGGATTTTTCATTTTAATTTTTTTGTTTTTTTCTCATTTTAAGATTTTTTTGTTTTGTTGTTATATATTTTTTTTGTATTTTTGAAATGCAGAAAAGTAGAAGTGCAGAAAGTAAATCACGAAAACACCCCCATACTTAAGTCCAACATTGTCCACAATGTTGCAACGTAAGTATGCAGAACAAAAATTAAATAAAATACTATATGTACAAAAGTAAAGAGAGGGTGGGTAGAAACGTCCCTGATGCGCGTTCGGGGAAGTCCATTAGAAACCCCACATTTATTAGAAAAAACAGTAAAGATAATAAGGAAAGAGCGAAAACGATAAGCGAGGGGTGCCTCCCAGGAGCGCTTTGTTTATAGTCGTGTAGCTTGACTATTTTGGCGGGTATATAATGTTGAGGAAAGTTATGGTTTCGTTATGCCCGATCACTAGGTCGCCTGCTATATAAGACTTTATCCGATGATTGTTTACTTTAAACGAACTTTTTACCGGGTGGGACGCGAGTACGGTCCCATATGGAAAAACTTCTTCAACTAGGAAGGGGCCGGAGCATCTAGATTTTAGTTTACCCGGAAAAAGTCTAAGACGTGAATTGTAAAGAAGGACAAGATCGCCCGGAGAAAAAAAATTTTGGGGACTTTATTTTTCGATCATGATATAACTTAGAGCGCTGCTTATAGAATTTATTGCTCTCGTAAGCATTCACACAACATTCATCGAGCTTGTTTAGTTGCAGTTTTCTATTCTGAGCGGCTAAGTTGGCGTCGAGGTTTAAGATTTTTAAAGCCCAAAGAGCGTGATGCTCTAGTTCTACGGGTAAATGGCACGCTTTGCCATAGACTAACCGGAACGGCGTACAAGCAATTGCGGTTTTGTATGCCGTCCGATACACCCACAACGCATCGTCGAGTTTAACGGACCAATCTTTCCTATTTAGTGAAATGGTTTTTTCTAAAATTTGTTTAATCTCTCGATTTACTACCTCAACTTGACCACTTGTTTGGGGGTGGTAGGTGGTGGCAACCTTGTGCGTGACTCCGTATTTAGCTAACGTCTTAGCCATAAGAGCGTTACAGAAATGCGTTCCCCTATCACTAACAATTGCGCGAGGCGTACATAAGCGAGAAAATAGTCTTTTAAGAAATATAACGATGACTCACGCATTGTTGGTAGGGAGAGCTTGCGCTTCCGCCCACCTCGATACGTAGTCGACCGCCACTAAAAAATACATATTTTTGAAAGACGGAGGTAGGGGGCCAACAAAATCTATGCCCCACAAATCGAAGACTTCGCATTCTAAAAACATGTTTTGGGGCATCTCGTCGCGTTGAGAGATGTTACCTGACCGCTGACAGCTATTGCATGCACGCACAAAATTATGCACGTCTTTGAAGAGAGTGGGCCAAAAGTAGCCCGCCTCAAGCGCCTTCCGAGCGGTCCGGTTGGCTTGATAATGCCCACCGGCTGGACCCTCATGGCAGTGCTTAAGAATTTGCAAGCACTCCACACCCGCAACGTATCTTCGGACCGCTTGGTCCGCGCAGATACGAAAAAGAAATGGGTCCTCCCAAATGAAATTTTTCAAGTCAGAAAAGAATTTCTTCTTTTGATGACTTGAAACCTCTTTAGGAAGCACCCGCGCTACTAAGTAATTTAAAAAGTGTGAGAACCAAGGCGAAGATGACGAAGAATTATGAATGGCAAGGAGGCGTTCCTCGGGGAATCAGACATTTATTTCAGATTCGACGAGCGCTTCTGCACCCGGATTTTCTAAACGGGAGAGGTGGTATGCTGCTAGATTTTCCGCTCCCCGCTTATCTCGGATCTCCAAATCAAACTCTTGTAGGAGGAGAATCCATCGAAGAAGGCGGGGCATCGCATCATTTTTAGCTAATAAATATTTAAGCGCAGAGTGATCGGTAAATACGATAACTTTAGAAAGCGTTATATACGAGCGAAACTTATCAAAAGCGAAGACGACGGCTAAGAGTTCCTTTTTCGTCGTTGTGTAATTTATTTGTGCGGAAATGAGCGTCTTGCTAGCGTAATAAATTGGATGAAAATGTTTTTCTACACGTTGGCCAAGAACGACACCTAAGGCAATATCACTAGCGTCGCACATAATTTCGAACGGAAGGGACCAATTAGGGGCCACTAGAATTGGTGAAGTGATAAGTTTTTGTTTTATTAAATTAAAGGCAGACTCGCATTCGCTACTAAAGATGAAACATGATTCCTTTTCCAAGAGGTGAGTAAGTGACTTTGTTATTTTTGAAAAATCTTGAATAAATCATCGGTAAAAGCCCGCATGGCCTAAAAAACTCCTAATAGATTTTACGTTTATTGGTTGCGGTAGTTTTTCTATGATTTCAATCTTGGCCTTATCCACCTCCATCCCATTAGACGAAATCATATGGTCGAGGACCAAACCTCCTCGAACCATAAAGTTGCATTTTTCCCAATTTAATACAAGGCTTGTGTCCTCGCACCGTTGAAGGACACAATCAAAATTGTGAAGACAATCGGGAAAAGAGCGTCCGAAAACAGAAAAGTCATCCATAAAGACTTCCATAATGTCTTCTACTAGCTCGCCAAAGATCGCTAGCATACATCTTTGGAATGTAGCCGGCGCATTGCAGAGTCCAAATGGTATTCTTCGATATGCGAAGGTGCCAAACGGGCAAGTAAAAATGTTTTCTCTTGATCATCGGGGGAAATGGGGATTTGGAAAAACCCCGATAAACCATCAAGAAAACAATAATATGGATGACCGGATAAACGCTCCAAAATCTGGTCCAGAAAAGGTAGAGGGAAATGGTTCTTGCGGGTGGCATCATTAAGTTTTCTATAATCGATGCACACTCACCAACCCGTAACAGTACGAGTTGGGACGAGCTTGTTATGCTCATTTGCCACTACGGTTAGACCGCCCTTCTTAGGCACGACATGCACGGGACTAACCCATGCACTGTCCGAAATAGGGTAGATAATCCAGCATCTAAAAACTTAATAATTTTGGCTTTAATGACGCCTTTCATGTTTGGGTTAAGACGACGCTGCGGCTGAATCGTTTTGCGGCAATTATCGTTAAGAAATATCTTATGGTGCAAAAGTAGGGGCTAATCCCCTTTAAGTCAGAGATTTGCCACGCATTGCGTGGCAATGTTTAAATAAA